>JAURVB010014009.1:0-20572 GCA_033002965.1 Piper betle | reverse complement strand
AATCGGAAAAAAATCCCATAAAATCAAACAAATACCAAAACATCATAATGATATGCTCTAGACCTATCAACCCTCCCATGCTGCCTTTAATGCATCCTAACGCGGTAAACGGCCTAAAACTAATTCTACAATCCACTATATATAAAAATAATAAAAAAAATAACTGACATACTCTCATATATTCTGATAACTCATTATATTCTACTGTGTTCATGATGTTATCATCATATACTTGGGTACACATGACCCTCATAGCTCATACACGCAATTAGCGTCGACTTAGTACACGTGTTCTGAATCTGACTCGACTCGAAAATAACGGTCGAACCGACCGGTTTTGAATGTAAAACCCATGACTCGAGTCATGGGTTTTACAGTGATATTTCAGTTTGGTTCCCGAGCATGAACCGGATTTGGTATGTCACATTTGGAGATCAGGATAATAACCAAGTGTGGTGGCCCTCACCCCCAATATCGTCGCCCTCTCTTCCTCTCCCCATCTCCCCATCCTCTCTATTTCTTTTTCCCACCATCTACTCTTGTCTTGATCTCCTTTCAGTACCCTTTTCAAACTCTATTGGTAACCTTCTTCTCTCCCTTTTGTTCTTACTTCTTCGTGTTAGTTATAGACATGGTATGCAAGATCCTCGCTTTTCTATTTTGTGGTCATCCTTCATGTTTTAATCAGGCATGCATTGTTGTTGCAATCCTTCTTTGTTTGAGAAGTGTAACATGTGGATGGTTGGGTTAATTTATCATTGGTTGCTTATGTGCTTTGTCATGGAGTGAAGGAGGGAGTGTTGGGATTTATTGCATGAGTTATAAAGGAGTAATAGATTGCTATATTAGGGAGTTTTCATGAACTGATAATTGTTGGGTGGTAGTGATATTATTGATCGGTGTTGTAAGTAGTTTTACTTCGAAACTAATCATGAGATTAATAAGTTGCACTAACCAGATCGTATAGTTGATGCTTTATTTTACCCCCACCATGCACATCGGTAAGAGTTTGTAATTAATCATGGGTGCTTTTATTTTTTATGTAGGTGCATGTGTACGCCATTATTGATGGGTGTTATGTATGTCAGCAATTTAAAGATTATTTATGTGATAGATATTGCCTATGCATGCATGGAGTTAAACTAGCTGAAGTCATTAATTAATGAAAGTTGATGTATTTTAGTCTAATGAGGGGTTAATCTATTAATTTAACAAGTTTTCTGCGATGTGTTATTTGATTAAAGTGCATGCATGATTGAATTAAATATATGTAACTAGGTATCTAAAATGTTTACCTATTTAATCTAGAGCCAACATTCACACAATTAAAATTAGTTTTGTTATTGGATGGAAAAGAGTTGTGTTGATGATTATGTTCTAGTCATTTGTTTCAGGTCGTGAGTAAATAGATTTAGTTAATTTTCACATTTATTTTGGGAAGTAATAGGTGTACTTGATGAGTTGTGGATGTATTTATGTTTGAAATTTGGTAAATAAGTATTTATGTAATTAATAAAGTGGCTGGAATTTCATTTAGAATTTGATTAACAATATAATAGTAAATCGATATAACCTTAGGAACTTGTAAAATTATTATGATTAGTATGCAATTATTATGAGATGTTAGTAGTTTTTAAATCAATTTCTTTCTATTGTGGAGTTATAGTTTGATTAGTTCTTGTTTTATGGATTAGGTAATTATAAACTTATTATTAATTTCTGGGTTGATAACGGGTTGAATCACTTATTGGTACAATTAATTAGTAGCATAATTAGATTTTTTGGGACATGTTGGTGTGAGTGTATTAATTGGATTGTATTAACTAAAGGAATAATAAATTATTAGTAGATGGCATGTAAGTAAATAATTAAATATTATTGTAAAATATATTTTTGTGATTGCATTCTTATTTTAATTTGCGTCCACGTCATGTATCAAAATATACCTGTTAACCTAAATTTAAATTTGGTTTCAAGAGTGGGTAGCGGTTCATTGCGCACTTAAAGGTACATATAACTTCAATTTATTTAATCAAATTAACTAGTAGTCGTTGATCGGTTAGACGGAGATAGGGCATTGACATTTGTGTGTTGGGCATGCGTTAGGCTCAACTTGCTTAACCGAAACATACAAAGTGCATTGGACACCAAGTTGTACTTACAAGTTCTTATGTCCAATGAACCAAGTACTCGGAAGCCAGAGTATGAGTGAAGATATATGCTTATTGTCTGACCGCTAATAGTAAATCTTTCCTAGGGAGGCCACTTAGCTTGGGTGAGGGCAAGGGTGTTGGGAGGGTGCATTTACACTAAGCGGAGAAATCACACACCTTGTGTTTTCACACTGGGTGGCCAGGATGACCTTGGTATCTATTTTGTGGGTCCCGCATGAGCTACAATTAATGGAAAGGGGGTTCCAAACACATACGATCAATCCAAACACATACGATGAATCCTAGACATGCGAGGGACATAGACTTAATGTCTAACTACTTTATGACACAACTAAACTCGAAATAAAATCAGGGGCAACAAAGCATCAAATTGAGTCAACTAAATAGTGGATGAGGCTACGGCTATAGCTCACATATATTATACCATACAATCCATGCCAAGAAGGACCAGACCCAAACAACACGATCCAGGTTAAAATCAAACCTACACAAAACTATCGTATAAACAATTCGGGTTTTACGGACGGAGTCTCCTAGTGCCCAGCTAGCGCTCTAGCGCTCGTGTAGTTTCCGGTTTTTATAAATAGCCAGCTTCATACCCATTCTCACCTCTTCTTCTCCATTTCCTCCGGTCTTCCTTCTTCTCCTTTCACTTCCCCACTCACCCTACTCCCCTCCAGACTTCTCCAACTCCCCCAGCAGCTTTTCTTGAAGGTTCCTTCCCTCTAACCTTCCATTCTTCTTCCCCTCCTTCACCTCTCCTAAGATACATCTCTTTCTCCCCTTCTCTTCTCCTTTCTTTTGGTTTTCCAGGTATGGTTGCCGCTGTTTGTTGGCTGTAAATGTTTGATTAGGTTGTTTAGTAAGTGTTTAGCTTATTGGTGTGCTTTGCTTGGCTATGATTGGGTTGCACTTGCATAAATTTTTCATTTTGCTCATGTATATGCTAGATTTGTACCATCCATGCTTGTGTATGCAATGCCAGTCTCATTTCATGTTAGGAAAAATGTAATCTTTAGCTTGTTAGACTCTTGTTTCATAGAGCATCACGTCCATATGCATTTTGTACATGTTATGTAGATGTAGTGTGCATGGATCATTATAGAAACATGGTAAAGTTGTGTTCGACATGTTCCAACTCTATGATGCCAATTGCATGAGGTTTTTGCTCTTGTTGTAATATCTTTTTGATGAGATCTTTTACTTATGTTTATATCTAGGTGTTAGTTAAAGGCCATTAAATTTTTTCACTAAATGATTGTCAATAAAAGCATGAACAAAACCTTTAATTCTAGTCTATGCTTTCTGTTTTTTGTCAAACAGTGATACAGGTCGTCCTTAAACTATGCATTTGGACCTTGAAAAGATCTCCTAAAATCCTGATAAATCACAATAATGTTCTAATAAGTACCTACCAAAAATACTAAATTTGAGCCTAATCTAGGTTGATTTGGTTAGTTAATAAAATTTGTGATTTTGAGTGGAAAGGACTGTAGGGTAAAACCCCAATTCGGAAGGTCATTTGTAATATGTGGTAAAATAGGTAGATAGTGATAAAATTTCCTGAAATTTTCCCAAACCTAAGGTAGACGACACATAAGTTCTTAAATTTTAGAGCATCGAGACCCCTAGAAAGCCCATTAGAAATTTCCTTGAAGGTAGCTCACTGTTCCAAAAACCCAACAACAAAAGCCCATATTTCCAATTTTTCCTAGCCTTCAACACTTAGAATTTGGGCCCATGATTTTATAAGAACATGTCCATGATGTTAGCAGCCCTACACATTTTCCCCAGATATATATACAACCTTAAGCCCATGACCAAGGCTTAATTATCCTAGTGAGTCTATAAAACCAGCCTACCGGCCCAGTGTTTTACGTTCGGTTTGTTGTTGGCTCGATTTGAGTAGCAAGTGATTAGCCTAGTTTGATCGGTCTAGTGCTAAGAAGGTCTTTGCATGTTGTTGTGGGGTCAAGCATTGGGTGCACCCTGCTGAGTTTTCTAGTCAAACTTTAATCCCAAGTCCTTGCTTATGTTGTTCAGTTATGTTGTGTAGCTTATGGTTATGTTCACACAAATTTTGTGTGTATTTCGTCTTTTGGTTTCGTGTTAGCTTAAAGTCTTAGTTGCTTGACATGATATTCTCAACATACCCTGATGGTCATAGAAGCTACCTTGAGCCTTCCCTACTTCCCCTCCCCACCTCCTTTCCACCCTTATCTTCCTTAATTTGCTCGATTCTAGGGCTCAGTGTCGCAACACTGGCATGTGTGTGGTTCCCCAAATGGGTAGGATCAACGAAACCCTCCCCTTTTGGCCCTTTTCCCCATTTCCTCCCTCCCCTTCCCTTTCCCTTGGCCACTGCTGCCACTCCTACTTCGCCCTCCTCCTCTTCTCCCAACTTTCCTCCTCCTTCCTCACCTCCTTGAACTCATCCTCCTCTCTCTTCCTCTATCCTCCCTTGCTTGTCCCTCGCATGTAAAACCCGTGATTCGAGTCAGGGTTTTACGTTACCGAACCAGTCGGTTCGATCGTTGGTTCGAGTCGAGTCGGTTTCATGAATCGCGTGCTGAGTCGAGACCAGCCGTGAGTTATGAGCGATGAGAGTCAGGTGTACCTGAATATATGATGATAACGTCGAGAAGATGGTGAGATACGAGTTATCTGAATATATGAAAGTATGCAGTATTTTTTTCTTTTTATATGTTTGATCGTAGAAATAGTTTTAGGGCCGAATGACGAATTAGGACGCGTTGGATTATATTCGGGTGGGTTATTAGTTATAGAGCATGTCATTTGGATGTTGTTGTGTTTGTTTTATTTTATGTGATTTTTCCATATTTTTCTAGATTTTTTTTAGAATTTATTACGAACTAGTTATTATTTTGACTTGAGTAGGAATCGAGTCAATACTTATCTACGAAAATGCCATCGCACGCACTTCTTCTTCCTCCCGACCTTTTCTCCCCCACATCCAAAACCCTAGCCGCCGCCGCCGCCCCTGTTCGCTCGCTGCCGCCGCCACGGCCAACGCCGCCTGGCCGCCGATCAACGCCGCCCCGCCCCGTCGTGTCGTCGTCGTGCCGCCCCGACCAACCCCGGCCACCGTCGCGCCGCCACGACGCCGGAATCGCCCCACAAGCCGCGACGCTCCGCCCACTGATTTCGCCGCCGTCCGAGCCGCGCCGCCGCCGCTGTGACCCCGACGACCACCCCCTCGACGTCGCCGACGTTTCCCCCATCGTCCCGACCACCGTCGAGGCCGGCCGGAGCCTCGATCGGAGAACGCCGCCACCGCCGCCCATTTTCGACGCCGCCGTCGACGGCCATCGCCGCCTCGGCTACCCTGTTTGACACCACCATTGGACCGAGCTCGTCGAGCTGGTGCCGATAGACCCCCTGATTGCTCCGTCCCAAATCATCGCCGGAAAACCGTCGGAATCCGCCGGAAAACCGCCGACACTCGCCGGAAAACCGCCGGAACCGCCGGAAATTGGATTTGTGGGAAATTCGCCGGATCATTCGCCGAACGCACCCGGTCCAATCTGATCGGACTTCGGACGCCGCTAGGTGCCGAATTCGAGTTTCGAGCCACGAAACGGAAACCCTAGCCGTCGCCGATTTTCGACGACGCGAGGTATAATTTATTTTAACTTAATTAATTGAAAGTATTGATTATTAGAATTTGCATGCTATGATTGATGAATTGTGCATTGTAATTACTATATATAAATGTTGATTTGATTTAGAATAAAATATGAAATTTGTTGGAATTGTGTGGTGTTAAAAATAGAAGTTATGAAACTAATTAGGGTTATTAGGTAATGATCATGATCTAATGCAAACTAGCCTAAGTAGACTTGCTAGAATTGATATAGGTTAATTTGTGTTGATTGATGTGTGATTGTGTTGATTGTGCGTGCATGCTATAGGATGTGTGATTCATCATGCGGGCGTTAGTATTTAGTTTGATTGTGTAGGTACGGTGTAGGAGCTCGCCGCCTAGGCGCGTGGACCCGTTTGGAGCTTCTACCAGGTCCGTTTAGGACTCGTTCTCTGATTTACGCTACTCTCTTGTGTATTTGATTTATTATGTGCAGGACGAGTTAAGTGGCGTTTTATCGAATCCCACTTAACTCGGGCCATTTAGCCAACGATTTTCCGGATTAATAACCCTCGAGGATGAGATCCCTCGAGTTTGTTTTCGAACTTCAGATCCAGCTCACGTTGCCTTCGGGCCTATTGTATAAATCCCAACCCAGACCTATATATATGTATAGTTTTCGTGTTTTGGTGAGAGACTGAATGAGGGAAATCCGACTACCGTGCTACGCGAGCGGGCACGTGTGTGTCGACAGTGGGCTCTGGAATGGTGTGCGGGCCGTTTCATTCCCGAGGGATCCTGACAACTCCACCTTTGAGTTCCTCAAACCCGGAGAAGTGTGGAGGTTCACGGGTACTGCATTGCAGCGCATGTCTAGACTTGTGGTTTCAAAGGGTACTGAAGGCGACTGCCTGAGAGTACTCGGCCTTCGTGCTCAAGGCCAGGAGTAATATGGAAGGTGCAGAGGGCAGAAAGGAACGAGATTTGACACGAGAAGCAATAGAGAAATGGCCGAGGCATGAGAATGTGAAAGATAGGGGGACGCTGTCGACCCGAGGGCGACGGCTCCCGTATGTGCCCTGATGAGAGTTCTTGAGGAAGTATATGGTTTTCATCCAACAGGAGAGTTTGCTCTCCTGTGCTAGATTGATATTAGTTATTTTCCGGGCCGGTAACACTCGTTACTGACGGTTTTTCTATATATATGTAGGTGAGGAATGCGAGCGATGAAAGCTGTCGGGACTGCGGAGGAGCAGCACGGAACCACGCACACATGTACATGCCGCGTGTAATCTATAATGACGGTGTGTTATTGCTACGTGAATGATAATTTTGATGTGTTTGTTTAGATAAATTGCTTGTTTTGAAATGAATGGATAAATGTGAATGAGTAGTGAGTTTGGAGTTCAGGCTCGGTTCAATTGAAACGAAGGAGATAATGATGAATGCTACAATAGATTATCACGTTTTACCGTATTTTCATAAAATAGTATATATTTTCTTTTGGTTTCTCATTTATTATTTTATCTTGTCTTTGCCTGCACGTCATGGCATGTATGTAGGACTCCGTTAGAACCCACGCATCCCATCCATGCATTTCATGTTTGCATCTCCATCTTAAAACGCCGAGAGTAGATCCTGGACGGCTTAACCGAACCCAGTAGATTAGCGAACGGTTCGGTCGCCGGTGACATTCCCGGGTCGGTTCGCGGGTGAGCCGAAACGGGGTGTTACATCGCATGGTATGCTCTTCTAGCCCTCTTTTCTTTTCATTTGTAGGCATGACATTACATGTTTGCATGTAGATCTCCCTTTTAAGGCATATGTAACTATTTGTCATCATGTTTACCTGTAAATCTTGGTGTGATTTTGTTTGGATCGTGTCTAGGTTTTGTTTTTTATATGAAAGATTGGTTTTTTATTTGTTTATTGTGATAAAATGCCTATTTGGTGTAAAATTTATTTTTTTACCCACTAATCTACTTAATAATGGTCAAAACTAGAAAAAGATTAAAACTTCATAATCTTTTGGGTTGCGTTCATGTGAGATTATTTTGCATGTTAACTTGACTAAATAATTAAATAGTTAAAATAATAATTTTTTAACTTGTATTTAGTTGTAAAATTAACTCAACGTGCAAATCTTCAGTTAAATAAAGATTAGCTTGATTATATTAATCATCTAAATAATATAAGATTATTTTAATAATGATAATCTCTGATTAATTGGCACGGGTCTAGATTTGACTTGATATCTTTTATGTTCTTTAGATTTAAAGTTGCTACGACAAAATTATTGAGGTTGAGTCTAATTAATTGACCTAATAACTTAAATTACTTTTTATAATTTTATAAAGATCTTATTCTAGGTTACCAAGTTAGGTATCTTAGGTGAAACTACCTTGAGTTTCCAAGGTCTATGCCATTCATATGACAATTTAGTACTTCAACAGTTATTTCAGTCTCAGTAATCTTTTAGTTACTAACGGTTTTCTATTATAATATGTATGCATATGTTAGTAGCACTTCTTAGGGTTTTCTGTCATAAGCTTCCTTAATGTTTAAGATCTACTTTTGTGTAAATTAGTTTGAGTTAATTGTCTAACAAATAGCTAGAAAAATTATAGCATCGTGATTCGGTTAGAGGCCGGACCGAATCACGGCGCTCTAGTTTCATTGTAAATTTATAGCATGGAAGCCTAAAAAATAAAATGAACCCAAAGATGCCAGACAAATACAATTGAGTAATATGACATTAAAAACCATCACTATTGAGAAATTCAAATTCATTATTCAAAATATCCAATAAGCAAGTAATTAATAACTTGCATAGTGTATGCCCAACCTGTTGGTTATGAGGTTTTGATTAAGTTATAAAAAATTCCTCCATGTCATGTCAACTCAAATGATTAAAGAATTGATGTGTTGTGTTGAAAGTAAGATCATGTAACAAAAAATCAAGTAAAAAGAAGGTTTTCAGATTCAATGATCGAAAAAATGATTTCAAACCAATAGTATTTAGAAGCACAATTAGGGACACGGTCGGAAATCGACGGATGACGGACAATTTTTATTTTACCTTTGGCTTAAAGAATTCTTCCACATTTCCCTCCAAGATATTTCATAAGGAATGTGAAGCTTATTTCAATTATAAATAGGTTTGGAATGCTTGAAGAAATCGTGAAGAGTGACTCCTTAACCTTGTACATTATTTTACTTTTGTAATTGAAATTTTTTGTTCACATTATAGTTGTTTAACCAAGTGTCCTTGAAGTGTGTTGGCTTCTTTTAAAAGCTTGTTGATGTAAATTGAGTCCCCTCTCCAACATCAAAGGAGGAATTTTATGCTTATAAGTGGAATCTTTTCTCCAACATCAAAAGGAAGAAGTGCCTATTTAAAGGAACTAGTGAAACTTTATTCTTTCTTGTTTAAAAAGAATAAAAATGTGCAATAAATTCGTGAAAGACTTAAAAATTGTTTGTGTTTATATTTATTTAAATTTTATTTTTATCCCTCATTCTAATACCTTCGGTTTAATATATTTGCCCCAGATTTTAGAATTAGTAATTAGAATAAGAATACTAATTTGATATAATCGTCTTATTTAAATTAAGTTCTTATTTCAATTTTAAAGAATTGTTTATCACATGTGAAATTCAGCTTGACGCGTTCACCTCGTTCTTTTTGTGAATTATTTTCATAATTTTACTTTAAAGTTATTTATTTATTCGATCATATAAAATTTATATTATTTGTTTATTCTAATAATTTTTTTAATTTTACGAAGCACCTGGACTTTCCACAAACTTTCCGCAACCATGTTAAAGCTTTGAACCGATAGCATGAAACAATTTGCTCCAATGAACGTGGTATTAAACCTCTTTGATCAGCTGCCACAGCTGGCTTGCCCATCATAGTGTCAGTGTTACCCACATCAGTTTGTCCATATGCAAACACACAAGCCTGAAAACAGGTCTCTTGTTTGTAAAATCATTTACTTATTATATAAACTAAAGGTATCTATCTCGTGGAAAAGTGGGGATCAAAATCAACCTAGCTCGGTAGCTGCTACTGCTAGGCACTAGGAAGACGAACGAAGCTTTTGTACGTCTAACTTTTTGTTATAAATATAAATAGTTGGGTTAAAAATAAACACACACACGGACCCGGAAAAAAAAAATCCAATGCCTTTATCCGTCACAGCCAACTATATTATGCAATTCTGGAAACCACGGAGAAGAGAGGTCAATGGCCGACCCGTCGGCCTCCATGCCCGAACTAGCCGCTAACATCTGCAACCGAATCCAATCCGTGTTCTCCACTCACGACCACCGCCCCTCACCCCTCGCCGTTGTCCTCCACGAGCTGGCCGCAGCCGCCGCCCGCAACGCCCGCGTCTTCGTCCACGGAGTCGGCCGCGAGGGCCTCATGATGAGGGCCCTCTGCATGCGCCTCGCCCACCTCGGCCTTTCCGCCCACGTCGTCGGCGACGTCACCGCACCGCCCATCGCCGCCGGTGACCTGCTGGGGGTGTCTGCCGGCCCCGGCGGGTTCCCCACCGTGGACGCCATCTGCGGGGTGGCCCGCGCCGCCGGAGCCAGGGTACTCCTCCTGACCGCACGGCCAGACGGGTCCACCGCAGCCTTCGCGAGCGCGGTGGCGCATGTGGCGGCGCAGACCATGGCCGACGAGGGGGAGGTTGAGGGTAAAGGGGAAAAGGCCCTGCTTTTGCCGATGGGGAGCTTGTATGAAGGGGCGCTGTTTGTGCTATTTGAGATGGTGGTGTATAAGCTGGCTCTTGTTCTGGGTCAGACTCCTGACATGCTTACTGCTCGCCATACAAATCTCGAATAGTATGTGAGTCGCTCTTTCGATATGTTTTTCATGTTTTGGTTGCTCCTGACATTGTTACGATCAGTGGTATAATTTTGTGGTAATTGGGAAGGACTATGCGATATGTTCTTATTGTCCTTTTGCTAGTGGTACATAAATTGTCGGCACATTTCTGTTCTATGGTTTTTACAATTGTTGAAGGTAGAGATTGTAGCAGGTTTTTCAAAGAAGCGCACTTGACAGATTTTTCTTCAAAGCCAAACATGCTGGATGATATGGCATCTTGTAAGTAGCCAATATAAAAGAGGGGTATAATAACTACGCAAAACTTTTTAAATACCGCACTTTTAAAGATGTCTAGACCGATGCATGAAGATGTCATGTTAGAATGTTCATTTTAATTATAACTAGGCAATGCCCCACCGCTTATATTAGAGATAAACTGTAATTTTTATACATAAAATCTCGTTGAATAACAAGATAGACTATAATAATTTAATGTATAATACATCGATTCCGATTAACTTTGACTAAAAGATAGATCCTCATTAAGAGAAGATATATTATAATTATTTGATTTTTTTTGTTGTATTTTGATTAGTCACCTTCTATTTTTAATCACAGGCCAATATTGAGTTCTACTTTTTATTAATAAAAGTAGATAATACCCAAATATTAAAGACCAATATTGAACACAACAATGTGAGTTGGTGTGTCTATTTAGGTGCCTTGAAAATTGGCAGATGTAAAAATTACTCATGAACTATCTATAAGGTTAAGTCAAGACCTTGCAACTGCTTTGGCCAAAATCTTGCAATTTTTTCCAACACTAGGATCCCCTAGGCAGTCCACCGTCCTCTCTATCAACTACTACTCTAGTCCCATAACCTTGGAGCTTGAAGTGTGTCACTACATACTTGCGCAAAGTGTTTCAGGCATCATTGAAAGTGTTTCACTTTACATGTAAAGCTTGTTCTCAGCACCTGCTTCAACCTTTCCTCCTATAAGCCCAAGTAATTGCCAGGTACATGGATCCGATTTTTCCACTGTGCTCGAATGTGCACTGTCTCAATGCTCAAGTCATAGAACAAGAATGTCCTTCCACCTCTCCATAAATACTGTTTGAGAATTTTCCACCCATCATATGTTGTATCAAATGATTACAAATCAAATCTTTTGTAGTCTATTATATATAGTCCTGATCTGTAACATGTTGAAATTAAGATTGTGGAAGAAGGGAATTTTTGGAACAAAACTAGAAGAGAAAAGAGAAAGAAAAAAATAGAAGGAAGAAGAGAGAAGATTGGGAAAGAAGAGTTGTAGGGAAGACCTGGAAAGATGATAGGAGAAGAGAAGGGAGAAGATAGGGGTAGACGAAGAAGATGAAGTGAGGGGAGGAGGAGAGAGGGAGGTTTGGAAGTAGATACTTGTCTCATTCAAAGCTTAACCTTCCTATTACAAGGTTCATCCATATACAAATCACAAATCACCAATCTACCCCTTTTATGATTTAAAATTTTTTTTTCCTCTTTCTATTTATTCATTCTAATTATACTATTTACTAAATTATAATCATACAGTCCAATACCATATTGCATATGTATCATAATTCCACTTGTAAGTGCAGCTGTGAAGAGCTCTCATTAAAAAGAATTATTGGGATCCAAATTTGTGACCTTATCAAATGCTAATTACTATTTTGTACATTGTTCGTGTGACATTTTCTATATGGCTTTTGATTGATTTCTGCATCTTAAATAGCCAAATGTGTCTTTCTGGGTACAAAGTAGGACACATACGACAGGCCTTATTATTTTCAACTACATTTCTTGATCACAAAATAGTGGTTTTTTACATTAGCATGCAAGCATTAGTGATTAATTATCAAGGTGCATTTCAATTAAAAAATCTTAGGGTTTATCTTTTGTTCTCAAGATACCCAAGTGTGAATTGAAGCCTATGTGAATCTGTTAAAGCCAATTCTTTCCTTTTTAACTGATATTTATTGAAATAAAATTGTCATATGATAAGTTGATTTCCTTAGCTATCATATTATTTGCACGCTGCATGAGAGTGAATTATTGGACATGTGCCTAGGCCCAATTGAAATCCTTATTTTTAAATTCTTATCCTTCCAAGCCATTTAGGAAATTGTCATGGAGTCACAAGAATGTTAGAGAACTACCCACTTAGCTCCTACCTAATGAGAATACTGCTTGCTTTACAGAACAAGCTTTTGCTGGGTGAATATTATTCCGCTCTTCTTCCTAAGGTAAAATTGTATCATATTTACCATTTATCATTGAGAATTCCTCAATCTTTACTGTTATTTATTGAAGGGAAATGCACGGTAGATTAGTAAATATGTATTACCTCTTAGTTATTGATAATTTGTTTACTACCTGTGGAGACTGTATCATATGTGACAAGTCTAATCTTTATAGGAGGAAACTTAAGAGTACGAAAACAACTGAGCATAATGTTTTAAAGGAACTACTGCCACTATGTGGCATTGTCTGGCAGTAGTAGTGAAGGTATATTGCCACCACCTTACTTTGTCTTTGACCTTTGCCCATCCTTACTATCATTGGATCCGAACCGAAGCTGCAAGATGTATTATAGTCAACTGAGCAGCGGTAGATTGAATGCAAGATAGTAAAGAGATGCACTTCCATGCAAATGAAGCAGTTGTGGCTAACAAAGACATAAAATTATAATTGGGTGTCCTTATTCATAGAAACAGCCATGTTTCTTAACTATTTAGTAATTGTTTAATATATTGGGTTTTTTAGTTCTTTTAGTTATTATAAACATTGAAATTTCTGCATTTTGGTACACTTGACTTTTTTTTTGAAAATTGGTATTTATGATGCTCTCTGTTCTCAGTTCATGTGGTTTTTGGATTAGAAGAGCTCTACATATTTTATCCTCTATTTGTATGGTTAGTCGAGTGTCAGTAGGATCTAAATGATGCGTCTTTATTGGAGATCTTTTGTTTCCCCCCATTCTCTATGGTGAATTGTCAAGTTTGTGAATCACAAGCCTCAGCAGTTAAATTGATGTGCCCAAAGTATGAAATGGATCAGTTTTTTTAACAGCATGAAAGAACATTAGCTAGGTCCTCCATGCTAAAGGGTTATAAAGTTTATGTTGTATATGATGAAAGCTTTGTAGTTTCTTTTTCTGAAAAATAAAACAAAAATTAAATGTTTAAAGGATCATCTCTCAGCGTGTCAAAAGGCAAACAACTCATGGCACCGTTGTTTCCGGTGTATGTCTTTTACTCTGAAAATGACGTTGAGAGACATGGCAATCAAGTGGAAATGGAAGCTCAATAGAGTTTGGCAAAAGATAAGTAGAACTTTGGCATACCGATCGATAGATCAGTCAGTAGCCGATCATGGATCAGCAGGCAGGTGCGCCTAGGCATTTAGTAGTTTAGTTGAACGTTCGGCAACCGAACAATGTCCAAACGACGATTGGCAGATCAGTAAATTGATCGGTAGTCAATCAAGGCCCAATTTTGAAAATAAATAATTGTTGGGGAGGATGGTGCCACAATTTCAAAGGCATAATAGTTAACTATTCTTTGAGGTGAGACCTCTGATTATAAATTTAACCTTAAGGGGTGCATTGTGAATAATTTTGTTAAGATTTGAAACCTAGAGCATCAAATTAGGAAATCATGTTTCTTATAACCTTATTGTGTTTTCATTTTTGTATCTAAGAGTTGTATTAGCTTAAGACATATGTACTAAAGATTTGGTAAAATTATTGCTTTATATGTTGAGCTCTTGCCGTAAACTCCTACTGTATGAGGAGGGGTGAATGAAGTAATTGCACGACGCTGTTAAGGAAATGTACTTGTTTGATTGCTTGTCTCTTGGGTATGGAGGTGGATTACTAATAAATGTATATTTATATATATTTTACTCATTTTTATGTGCATAATGGTGTTTAGTTCTTAAAATTTTAAGGATTTTAATGTGTTTTTTAGTTATTTTTATTGGTTTAGGTGATTTTAGTTTTTATTTAAAAATTATTTGTTGTAGTAGTTATATTAGAGTATTAATTTAATTATTATCTCCCTTTAATATTTATATGAGATTAGAGCAGAATAGTCGGGAAGATTGCGTGGAAATTACGAAAAATCAATTTAATAGAGAAAAGCTCTAATGCATCAATTGTGAAGAAAGTGCCTTTATTTGGTTAAATTAACGACTAGTGAGAGAGCTGGAATGGGAAGAACCTAAATTTGTTAAATCGGGACCTTTTGTGACATGTCCTGGGAAAAAAGTGCACAAGAGGTGGAGGTGATCTGAAAAAGTAAGAGTGCCGCTGTATCTCGTGGATTTTGAGTTTCGTGGCGCGGGTGCGTATAAGCCAACTTCAACGCGAAAAACTCTAGAACTTTCAACTATAAATAGGGTATTCATGCACGAAATTAAGTAGTCTTTTTATTATTTTCTCTTATCTTTTGGAAGCTCTTTCTAAGGCTTTTGAATTTCTTAGGTTAGTAAATTTTGAAAGTATAAAAGATGAAAGAGTAAAAGCTATTAATGGGTAGTTACACTCTAATTTAAGACAAAATTAAATTAACTAATTGGTTAATTGATTTAATAAGTAATTGATTATGAATATTGATTTAATCATGTTTATATTTGTCTGTATCTATGATTTATATTAAATATTATATATATAATGGAATGTGAACTCATATGCTGTTGTTGATCTTGCCGAACTGGGGTGTTAAATTTTGCTAAAAGCTTTAACAAAGCATAAAGGTTCATTGAACTTCCCTTTATAATTTTTACTTCTAAGCGCAAGTCTACATAATGGACTTTGTTGCAAGAATAACATGTTATTGAGCTTGTTTGTTCCTCCAACAAAGTTGCTGAGTGCTTTTTCTCATTCGTCAAGTTTTTATGAAGAAATTGATTTTCCTTCCTCAATGTCTAAGTTTGATCCGTTAGAAGGATATTCTCCCGAGTAACTCGATCTTTTACATTTTCAAGATAGTCAACCCTCTTTTTGAGCTCCTTATTCCTCTTAGAAATCAAACTAGAGTCATTATGTAATTCTTTGAAAGGACATTGAAGATCACTTTCTATGTCATCAATTGCCATGATGCAATATTCACTCATGTTTGCATCATCGCTTATGGACTCATCATCACTCATAGAGACTTGTAGAAATTTCTTTCATTTGTTATCCTTCTTCTTGGGACAATGTTGTGTATTTTATACTTTATGCAAGTTCACACTTTGAATTAGTAATAGAGTGATAAGTAAGAGATTGTTCCAACAAGTAAGTGTACGCTTTATTTTACTTTTACTCTAATTGGATTGACTAACTAATTTCTTAAAGTCATAACAGAAATAGCAACAAAACACAAAAGATCTATTCTAACCATGGTTGCATGAATCGGAATTCGAATCGGAATCGGAATCGGAATCGGAATCGGAATCGGTTTTCCAGGGAATCGGAATCGGAATCGGAATCAGTCTGAATCGGCCAGGAATCGGTTCAGTTGAATCGGCCTGAATCGGTCCAAATCGGTCATATACAAAAATTTGCCAACTCATAACAGAAATACCTGAAATACATAATTATATAATTTCTCAACATAAATACACAAATTTAAGTATTTATACAACAATCATAAAGGTATGTAATTATGACAATACAACGGTAGAGTCATACCTGAAAGAACAAATAAGAACATACCTGAAAGAACATACTCTTTATGTAATTCAAATAAGAGCAAACCTGAAGAACATATTCTTTATGTAATGAACACAATTTCATATAATTACATACCTAAAAGAGCATCACAATTTATCATCAGAATACCACAATGTCATAAGTATATACACAATGTTCATATATCATCATCTGTGTTCTATCAAATAATAACAACAAGACATTAATACAAGTCCACAAAATGAATGTTCAACACAATTTTACTTAGTGCTTAATACTAAATCATCTAATTCATCATCTGAATCATCTTCGGAGTCCGAATCATTATCACCAATCGGAATAGTAGAACTATCATCTGCATTAACACGAGACCCCTGCGTAAAAGGAGGCATAGAACTCCCACTCATATGAAGTCCCTCAGGTTCAGGAGGCAAAGACAAATTATGTTGGGAGTCAATATGTACATCAATATCAACATTTTGTCCACTAGGAAGAGGAGGCAAAGAAAAACCATCAGACGTAGTAGAACACGATCCAATTGCAGTTTTCAATGTGTTGCCACTTTCATTTGCTACAAAGGCCTCTTCATCTGCACCATCATTGTTGCCAACATTGGTACCAAAGAAATCATCCTGCATAAAAAAAGTCATACCCTATTCATTTCAATTCAAAAAAAATTCATACACAAAATCATGAATGTGATGTAAGCTTTATTTAAACATACCGATGGGGATGGGTTGTCCCGTTCTCCAACCCACTCATCTAACGAGTCTTCTAAACTCAAATGTTCACTAACTGCATCATATTTATGCCTCCACCTCAACTCGTTTTCTTTGACCCGCATGTTGTAATGAACATATACAAGATCATTTACTCTCTTTCTTGCAAGTCGATTTCTTCTTTTGGTATGTACTTGGTCAAAAGTGCTCCAATTACGTTCACAACCCGATGATGATGAAGTTTGACTAAGTATTCTAATAGCTATTTTTTGTAGTTCAGGGCAGCTTATACCATGTTGCTCCCACCATGATGCTACATTTGATAAATTGATTTACTTATAAGCTTGCAATAAATATGAAATCTGGAGAAAGGTGGATTTTACCTGGGTGGAGGAATTTTCTATTGGTAATTGCAAGAGAATGTCCAAAATCTCCTTTTGCAGATACAAAATCGGACCACTACAAAATATTAAAACAAAATGAATCATCATATTTAGTTATACATAAACATTTATATATAAAAATTAAAAATAATAGTATCTTGACCTGCAAAGATGCCATGGATCGAGCTACCTCATTGACTTCCAAACGACAAATGACATCATTGAATGCACGATACACCTCACTTGGCTACAAAATTATTCTCAATCAAATACAAGCAATATGAAATTGTTAAAAAAATCATAAAAGGTATGTAAGTCAAATAAGAGCATACAATGTTAGAGTCAGGGCGATAACGAGTTTGAGGATTAAGCATATATGCTGCAGCATGAAGAGGATGACAAAATTGATTCGCCCATCTCTTGGTGATGATATCAACAAATAACTTGTATCGCTCTACTTTCATGTCATGTACCTCTTTTATTTTTTCTATGGTCTTTTGCATTTCATCATAAACGAATGGCATCGAAGGTCTTTCATCACTATCCACCATTCTCAAAAATCGAACAAGTGGCTCAATTGTTTTATGCACAAATTCCATCTTCTTCCAAAAATGTGCACTCAAGACAATATTTTCAGCTGCTATTCCATCCTCATCTTTTGCAAACTTCGATGATGAATACATTTCAGAAACAAACATCTTTTTCAGAGCCTGCTTGTGTTCCAGGAAACTAGCAATCGTCAAAAAATGAGTAGCAAATCGAGTTGCCCCAGGTCTCACCAATTCATGTCCATTTGTGAAATTATTCCTCATAAGAGCCAACAACCATGAGTGGTTGTATATAAGTTTGGTGATTTTCTGTGCATTCATAATACATGTTTCAACTTTCTTAATTTTTGCAAAGTCCTTCAGCATCAAGTTTATACAATGGGCAGCACACGGAGTCCAAAATAGATGTGGTCTCTTCTGTTCTAGCATCTTCCCTGCAGCTTTGTATGCCGACGCGTTATCAGTGATGACCTGCACAACGTTTTCCTCCCCAACTTCTTCAACTACTTTGTCCAGTAAACTAAACAAATACGTAGCATCCTTTTTTTGTCTGAAGCATCAACTGATCCAAGGAAATACATTCCTCTTGGGCAGTAAACTAGAAAGTTGATCAAAGTTCTACCGGATTGATTGGTCCACCCGTCAGACATAATAGAACAGCCTGTTGTCTTCCAAGATATTTTTATATCCTCTAAACTAGCATTTATGGAAGCCACTTCAGCAGTAAGAAGATTGCCTGACAAAGAATTTCTGCCCGGAGGTTTGATCCCTTGATTACCATATTTACCTGCCACATCAATCATTTTCTGAAAGTAAGGCGAGTCTACAACATGGAAAGGAATGGCACAGTGATAGAAGAATCGAGCAATGGCTGTGTGTAAGTGCTCTTTTGCTTTCTTTTCTATTGCCGTAGAAATTCTCATTTGACCCGATGTATTCTTCTTTTCACTTTCAAAAATAGGTGCCTTCCTCTTCGTAGTTGACTTAGAGCACCCAACACTTTGCTCCCGAACTTCCATCTCTTCCATATCTGAGTCATTCAAACCATATGACCCTATTTCTTCTCTAATCCTTTGTTTTTCTTTCTTGGCCTTTTCCACACCTTTGAAATAATCTTTCATTTTTTGTGCATCTGCTTCAGGAACTTTCTTACAAGCAGCAACATTTCCTTTGAGTCCAGCAATATGTTGCTTGAAGCGATATACCCCTCCACTTATGGTTTTTCTGCAAAAGTTACAGATGACTTGCTTCTTAGATGCATCAAGTGGTGTGCCATATTCCCATCCAAAATCCATCTTCCCTGTGACTAATATCTCGAAATTTTGATAACTTCAAATGACTCTGTAGTTAAATTTGCAGCCAAAGAGAACTCCGGAATCTACAACTACCATCAATCCGACCACTACCAAGCAGATTTTCAATCAAATGGTATCCCATTCACAAAGACAACAAACTGAACACCAAGGCAAAGACAATTAACTGCAAAAACCGTCAATTACAGTTCCTAAAAACCCTAGCATATCAACAGTAGCACACCAAAAAATTCATCATCAATCGGACCACTACCAAGCAAATTTTCAAGACTTCCAAGCTATATTCGCACATCACAATTTGCACATCACAATTTACACATAGCACATATTCGCACATCACAATTTGCAGCACACACAATTAAGTCAATTAGCACATCATATTAATCAATTAGCACATCATATTAATCAATCCGCACAAAATTTTAATTTGGACATCACAATTTGCACATCATATTAATCAATTAGCACATCATATTAATCAATCCGCACAAAATTTTAATTTGGACATCACAATTTGCACATCATATTAATCAATTAGCACATCATAGATAACAATTCGCACATCACAACATTCAATTTCAATAAAAAAATCTAAATTTACCCAAATTTTCGTTCGGCCGCCGATTCCACCCGAATTACTCGCGTTTGCGCTCCACGGCACACTCCGCAGTGCTGTCGGCCGGCCACCTGTCGGAGGCGGAGTTGCGAGGGCGGTGGCGTGGTCGGAAGGTCGGGCGGTTACTCGCGTTTGCGCTCCACGGCACTGTCGGACGGCGGAAGCGCGGCGGAGGGCGGCCGCCGATTCCACCCGAACTCGTCGCCTTTGCGCTCCACAGCAGGTCGGGCGGAGCTGAGGTCGGCCGGCGGAAGCGCGGCGGAGCTGAGGTCGGACGGCGGAAGCGTGGCGGAGGCGCCGCCGATTCCACCCGAAGTCGTCGCCTTTGCGCTCCACAGCACGTCGGGCGGAGCTGAGGTCGGACGGCGGTGGCGTGGTCGGAAGGTCGGGCGGAGGTGAGGTCGGACGGCGGAAGCGCGGCGGAGGGCGGCAGTGTGAGCGACGGCGGAAGCGGGGCGGAAGCGCCGATTTTAGGTTTTTAAATCCAAATTACCATTTTACCCATGCTTAAATAATTTAATAAAAATCATACCTAGGGTATTTTAGTAATTTACTAAAAAAACCGATTCCGATTTAAATCGGCCGATTCCGATTCCGAGTTAAATCGGTCGGAATCGGGCGAACTCGGCCGATTCGGGGCCGACCGATTCGGCCCCGAAATCGGATCGGCGCGACGCC
>JAURVB010014008.1:0-29922 GCA_033002965.1 Piper betle | reverse complement strand
GGGGTACCCATTTTAAAGAAATGACTTAGCCCATTACGTTGCACTTTGGGCTGGGTCGTTACAGGTTCGGTGTTGGATCGAACCAAGAATGCGATCAGTCTTTTGCGCCACACCCAGGGGTAGGCTTTCCGGTAATTTTGCTGGAATCCCAGGGGGTGAGTGATGACAAGGCTTGGAGCATGAGGACCGTTGATCGTGGATTGGACGGTGAGGATGCAAGCTGGGGACGTGGTGCCCACTAGTCCGGAAGGTCTATATAAGGAGATGCCATCCTTCTGTAGAAATCAGAACAACAAAGAGAATTGAGTGTGTGAGTGATCTCAGTGGGGAGTGAAACTTAGTCGGGTCCGCCTTGGGGTTACTGCAGCCAGGCCGAGGAGGGTTTGGAACACCAAGGGGATTACCAGGGTAGTCGTCGTCCGCCTTTAGGGTCAAGGCTCACACACCTGTTGTTCGGCAACCCTGTGCGTTGAGCCGAGGGTTGGGTGAAGTCCTGTTGAGTGAGGGTCGAAAGGCACGGTCGTGGGGTTTCCATGTCCATGACCGGCGGGTAGTCTAGAGGGATTACCTGTGTATATCCTGTATTCACGTTGTAAGAATAGAGGTTGAGATTTATCCTGTAATTGGTGTGATTTATGCGTCATGTTTGTGCACCGTGGTCTAGACCAGTGATTCCATGGTCTAGGGGCACCGAGCAGGGTACTCGGTACGTGGGGCGTGTAATCACTTGCGACTTGGTGATCGGTGTGTGTGTTCCGTACAGGGGCTGGTAACTTGGTTACGGTATGCAGGCGTTGGTAGCTGGGCGTGGTACTGGGACTGGGTGCGTGCGATACTTGCAGGCGTGCGGTCCGAGGCCGCTGTGCACCACAGCACGTTGGGGTGCGGAGGTGGTGTTGGTTGGTGTTTTCAGGGAGGGAAACACGCCACACAGTGGCAGTTTGGGCGAAAAAATTATCCCCTAAACTGGCCTTTGTGACAGCGACCATGTCCTGTCCTATCAAGGTGACGACCAGCACCACCCAAGGTGACGACCAGTCTGCACTTTCCACGGTGGATCCACATCTGGCCAGCAACACCTCCCATGGCAACACCGACCTGTTCTCCCCTCGGATTTCAGACCTACGTGCCTCCTTGATGGTCTATTTTGGCCCTCCAAGGTGACTCCATCCGGCCAGCATCCCGTCGAGAGCAATTCCCACCTCCAGCACGTCAACCCCGCACCATGGAAGGAAACATGGCGTGGGTTCTATTGGAAAACCGTAGGACATCCTCCTGGTTTTCTTCTTCCCTTGTTGATTTCTCATCTAATTCTTATGTTTATCATGTTTATGATTTATACAACATGTGTGAGATCCCTCAACTTAGTCCCACATCTAATACCTACTGGGAGAAGATCCTGTTTATAAGTGGGAATGGACTATAGATCTTTAACTTTCGGGGTACCCATTTTAAAGAAATGACTTGGCCCATTACATTGCACTTTGGGCTAGGTCGTTACAAATGGTATCAGAGCCGACCTGGTTCCGTATTAGATGGTGGGTTAGATTACGAAGTTAGCTAGGCTGCCGGTCACAGGCTAGAAAGGTCGTGGGCTGGGGCTAGCAACGGGCCAAGTATAAGCATTTCGGGGACGAAATTTTCTAAGACGGGTGGATTGTGAGATCCCTCAACTTAGTCCCACATCTAATACCTACTGGGAGAAGATTCTGTTTATAAGTGGGAATGGACTATAGATCTTTAACTTTTAGGGTACCCATTTTAAAGAAATGACTTGGCCCATTACGTTACACTTTGGGCTGGGTCGTTACAACATGTGTATGCATGCAACAAAAGAAAAAGAAAGGAAAGAAAATTACCTGATTGAAAGAGGAAATCCGGTGTCTGTATCGGGAGGAAAAAGGTAGATGACGCCCCCCTTTTCCTTTTATAATGAATAAAATAATGGCTAGGGTACATGGAAGCACCCTTTCACCGTAATTCCTTTAACAGGGTAATTGGGTAATCAACATGGTCCACTTAACCATTTTACTTAACCTGTTAAATGGGTACATGGTATGGTTCACTTAAATTGTTAATTGGATAAATAATATAGTCGACTCAACCGATTCAACTAGAATTATCCACTTAAAAATTACTTTTCAATTAACCGAGTAATTCATACTTATCCAGCTAACAAATTTTTTTCCCACGTTCGATCCCACTGTGTCGAACTTTATTATTATTATTATTATTATTTTCCGGGTCTTGACATTATTTATTATATATTTACTAACATGAGCATATGTGATATTTACACGTGTTTAGCGATGCACTTATATAATATTAGAGTATTATTATTGTCATGTATTTATTATTTATGTATTTATTAATGAGTGTATTTTCCGGGTCTTGACATTATTTGATGTATGTTTGAGACTTCGAGCTCGCCGTAGATGAGATGCTATACTTAGAGCTTGGACCACAGGTCCGTCATGATTCTTCTCTGTTTTTATCGTTCTACACTATTGCTGATTGATTTTCAGATCACAAGACATGTTGAGTTGCTGTTTTATCGGACCCCATATAACATGGGCTATTTAGAGGTGTTTTACTTCCATGATTAATAACCATTGAGGATGAGACTCCTCGAGTCTGATTTCGAAAATAAAATCCACCGCCAATTACCTTCAGGCCTATAGTATAAATCTCTTCCCCAACCTATATATAATTTTCTCGAGTTTTCTGATGAGATGTCAGACAAAGAAAAATCGATAATTGTACCTTAAGAGAGGGCGCGAGTTAGTCAAAGCGGGCATTGGATTTGATGAGCATCTGTTCCAATCCTGAGGTATCCTGAAACCTCCACCTTCGAGTTCCTCAAACTCGGAGAAGTGTGGAGGATTATGAGTACTACAATGCAGCCCATCTCTAGACATGTGGTTTGAAAGGGATGGTGCATGTTTGAGAGTAGTCAGCCTCTATGCTCAGGGCTGGGAGTGATACAAAGATGTAGAGTATTGAAGGAAAAGGAAAATAAAGTGATGTCCCTCACAAGTGATAGTTTTTAAAGTTGACAAAGCATGAGATGAGATAGAAAGGGGATGCTGTGACGAGAGGGCAATGGCTCCTAATTAGTACCCTTATAAGAGATTTTGTGAAGGAGTATATGAATATTTTTTATTTATTGGAGTGTCAGCTATTAATTATTTCTGAAACAGTTATACTCTTTACTGTCATTTTTTCTATTATATATGTAGGTTTTGTGATTTGGAGTCGCCTTTGGTGTGGGGACAAATAAACGCTACACCAAACTCAGCACTGTTATTTTCTTTAATACTTACATTTATATTTGATGTCTTTTCATGCATATATAGCCTTGTCTTCCACTTTTTTGATGCCAAGCGGGTTATTTCGATCTATATTATTAATCAAGCCTTATATTCTAGCTGCTTTAGACATGACTCGACTCGATCATGATATTTTCTATCCCATTCATAGGTGAACCGTAATTGGGGAATATAGGTGTCATACCTAAAGAGGTGTGGGTTGAATAAAGATGTATAGGTTGGCTTGGTGATGTATGGGTTGGATTAGATGAAGATGTATGGGTTGGGTTAGTTAAGGAGGTATGGATTGGGCTTACACAAAAGAGATTGGGCCCACATTGGGAATCGCACTATAGGGCCCAAAAGGGGTTAAGGCGTTTAGAAAGTATTATCAAGCACACAAAAAGCACACAAAAGACACACGAGGGACATAGTATACAGCGGTAGCCCGATTTTAGGGTATCTCATTGTATGCATCATATGCATTTTATATCACTAGATTGTGCCCTTGTGGGCTAAGCCCAATTGAGTTTAGACTTTTAAGACCCATTTAGCCTTCTAGCCTTGATTTATGCCTTTAAAGTCAGTTTTTGGTCTTGAGTCACTTTTGACTTTTGACGGTTTCGATCCAAGCTTTTTATCCACAGGCATAGTGCATATACCTATATGTGGGCCCCATCGAATGGGCTGCACCAACCTGGTCTTGGGTTAACTGGACAATGGGCTGGGTTGACTTGGCAGACATGACAAGGACTAGGACAGACGGACTCAACATGGCCAGGCTGTAAAGACCCGGAAAAAAAAATTTTTTTTAGCTGGTAAAGTATGAATTACCCAGTTAAATTTAAAAGTAATTTCTAATCGGACGATTCTAGTTGAATCAGTCGAGTCGAACACATTAATTAAGTGAACCATACCATTTAAGAGGTTGAGTGAAAAGGTTAAGTGAACCGTGTTAATTACCCAATTACCCGGTTAAAGGAATTATGATGAAAGGGTGCTTCCACAAACCCTAGCCGTCATTTATTCTTTATAAAAGGAGAAGGGGTCGTTGAACCTAGGAAATACCAATGGATGATGGGGTGTGAGAATTTAATGAAGGGGTCGTTGAACCTAGGAAAAACCAATGGATGATGGGGTGTGAGAATTTAATGAAGGGGCTCGTTGAACCTAGGAAATACCAATGGATGATGGGGTATGAGAATTTAATGGAGGGAATGGTTGAAGTGTATATATATGCAGGAGGAGGGAGTATTTCATCCCTCATCTCCGTCCCAGGCGACCTCCCCATTACTGTGTGAGTATTTCATCCCTCATCTTATTTGTTTCCATTAGGATTCTTGCATGCAAGGTTTCTTGAAGATGCCTTGCCAAGTTGCTAGATCTCCAGCGTCTTATTCATGGGGTTCTTGTCGATTGCTTAGTTGTTTTGTAAATGGACATGTTAATAATTAATAGAATTGCTGAAAATTTAATAAGGAAAGAAGACTAACATGAACTAATTACATCATTTAAATTGATAGTATAATAGTCATGTAAGTTGCATGTAGGTTCATGCAAAATAAAATTATACTAATGTATAATTTTATGCCCTCATTCAGATTAGGGTTCACGGGTCACAGTCAGACGAAGTCACAATTCAGGTACGTATAGTAGGTAGAACATCGTACTTTCCTTATTTGTAGCCTAGGTCGGCCTGAGCCCTGATTCGACCACCATGCACGAAGTGCAACCGGAGTCAAAGAATTGACTCAGTCCGACACTGGGTCGTGTTATGTGTGTGAATCTTGTAATGCATCGATATTGTTTTAGAGTAGTGATAGCCGCCCCATAAAAAGGCTACGGCCGGGGTGTGTGAGGCACTGGCACTAGAATTGGTAGTGAGAGCTTCCCCACAAACGGGCCATAGTAATCACCTGAGTGCAGTGATAGCTTCCCCACAAAAAGGCTACGGCCGGGGTGTGCGAGGCACTGGCACTGGAGACGGTAGTGGTAGCCTCCCCATAAAAAGGCTATGGCCGGGGTGTGCGGATCACAGCGGATACCTCCTCCGCATTGTTTTGGAGTATAGCGGAATCGCTCCACCGCATATTAAAATAAATATATGGAAATGGTGGAATGTACTTGTTTGTTTTATCTATTATACTAGTTAGTGTTGTAATCACTAACGCGGAATTACCTCCGCAGGTATGCGAGATCCGAGATTAGATGATTGACAACTAGAGCATGGAGCAAAGTAATATGAGGACTCCTTTTTGTTATTTAATTGAGAAATAAGTGTGGCTGCTGGGAAACGGTCAAAGACTGTGGGATCTTATTATAAGTTATTATTTATAATAATGTTTGACATAATTGCTTTAATTTTGAGTAACACCTAGCCAGTTAGGCCCACAATATTATCATGAAAAATGGCGGGTCGTTACAGGTGGTTAAGTGAACCGTGTTAATTACCCAATTACCCGGTTAAAGGAATTATGGTGAAAGGGTGCTTCCACAAACCCTAGCCGTCATTTATTCTTTATAAAAGGAGAAGGGGTCGTTGAACCTAGGAAATACCAATGGATGATGGGGTGTGAGAATTTAATGAAGGGGTCGTTGAACCTAGAAAAACCAATGGATGATGGGGTGTGAGAATTTAATGAAGGGGCTCGTTGAACCTAGGAAATACCAATGGATGATGGGGTATGAGAATTTAATGGAGGGAATGGTTGAAGTGTATATATATGCAGGAGGAGGGAGTATTTCATCCCTCATCTCCGTCCCAGGCGACCTCCCCATTACTGTGTGAGTATTTCATCCCTCATCTTATTTGTTTCCATTAGGATTCTTGCATGCAAGGTTTCTTGAAGATGCCTTGCCAAGTTGCTAGATCTCCAGCGTCTTATTCATGGGGTTCTTGTCGATTGCTTAGTTGTTTTGTAAATGGACATGTTAATAATTAATAGAATTGCTGAAAATTTAATAAGGAATGAAGACTAACATGAACTAATTACATCATTTAAATTGATAGTATATTAGTCATGTAAGTTGCATGTAGGTTCATGCAAAATAAAATTATACTAATGTATAATTTTATGCCCTCATTCAGATTAGGGTTCACGGGTCACAGTCAGACGAAGTCACAATTCAGGTACGTATAATAGGTAGAACATCGTACTTTCCTTATTTGTAGCCTAGGTCGGCCTGAGCCCAGATTCGACCACCATGCACGAAGTGCAACCGGAGTCAAAGAATTGACTCAGTCCGACACTGGGTCGTGTTATGTGTGTGAATCTTGTAATGCATCGATATTGTTTTGGAGTAGTGATAGCCGCCCCATAAAAAGGCTACGGCCGGGGTGAGTGAGGCACAGCGATTCCTCCATCGCACTAGAGTGCAGTGATAGCCGCCCCATAAAAAGGCTACGGCCGGGGTGTGTGAGGCACTGGCACTGAGTGCAGTGATAGCCGCCCCATAAAAAGGCTACGGCCGGGGTGTGTGAGGCACTGGCACTAGAGTTGGCAGTGAGAGCTTCCCCACAAACGGGGTGTAGCAATCACCTGAGTGTAGTGATAGCCTCCCCATAAAAAGGCTCCGGCCGGGGTGTGTAAGGCACTGACACTAGAGTGCAGTGATAGCCTCCCCATAAAAAGGCTACGGCCGGGGTGTGTGAGGCACTGGCACTAGAATTGGTAGTGAGAGCTTCCCCACAAACGGGGCATAGTAATCACCTGAGTGCAGTGATAGCTTCCCCACAAAAAGGCTACGGCCGGGGTGTGCGAGGCACTGGCACTGGAGACGGTAGTGGTAGCCTCCCCATAAAAAGGCTATGGCCGGGGTGTGCGGATCACAGCGGATACCTCCTCCGCATTGTTTTGGAGTATAGCGGAATCGCTCCACCGCATATTAAAATAAATATATGGAAATGGTGGAATGTACTTGTTTGTTTTATCTATTATACTACTTAGTGTTGTAATCACTAACGCGGAATTGCCTCCGCAGGTGTGCAGATTCGAGATTAGATGATTGACAACTAGAGCATGGAGCAAAGTAATATGAGGACTCCTTTTTGTTATTTAATTGAGAAATAAGTGTGGCTGCTGGGAAACGGTCCAAGACTGTGGGATCTTATTATAAGTTATTATTTATAATAATGTTTGACATAATTGCTTTAATTTTGAGTAACACCTAGCCAGTTAGGCCCACAATATTATCATGAAAAATGGCGGGTCGTCACAGGGAGATTCACACACATAACACGACCCAGTGTCGGACTGAGTCAATTCTTTGACCCCAGTTGCACTTCGTGCATGGTGGTCGAATCTGGGCTCAGGCCGACCTAGGCTACAAATAAGGAAAGTACGATGTTCTACCTATTATACGTACCTGAATTGTGACTTCGTCTGACTGTGACCCGTGAACCCTAATCGTGGTGGAAAATTTTAAAATCGTGGAAACTACGGAGATCAATGGTGAAGATAATGTGGAGTGTAAGGCTTAGATCCTCGTACATCATGAATTGGATGTCCGACAACTTGTAAAGATCCAGAAAAAATAATAATAATAATAACGTTCGACCATATGGGATCGAATGTGGGAAAATTTTAATTTTTTTTCATTTAAATGGAAAAAAATTGTTTGCTAGTTAAGTATGAATTACCCGGTTAATTCAAAAGTAATTTTTAACCTGATAATTCTAGTTGAATCGGCGAGTCGACTACACTATTTATCCATTTAACCATTTAAGTTAACCATACCATGTACCCATTTAACAGGTGAAGTGAAATGGTTAAGTGAACTATGTCGATTAACCAATTACCCGGTTAAAGGAATTACAGTGAAGGGGTGCTTCCACGTACCCTAGCCGTCACTTTATTTCATTATAAAAGGAGAAGGGGAGGGCGTCATATGCATTTTTCCTCCTCAGACAAATGCCGGATTTCCTCCTTCGCTCGGGTAATTTTCTTTCCTTTCTTTTTCTTTTGTTCCATGCATACACATGTTGCATAAATCATAAACATGATAAATATAAGAATTAAATGAGAAATCAACAAGGGAAGAAGAAAACCAGGAGGACGTCCTACTGTTTTCTAGCAGCAACCACTCCATGTTTCCTTCCATGTTGCGGGTTGATGTGCTGGAGGTGGGAATTGCTCCCGACGGTGATGCTGGCTAGATGGAGTCGCCAAAACAGACCATCAAGGAGGCACGCAGGTGTAAAACCCATGACTCGAGTCAGAGTTTTACGGGAGTGAACCAGTCGGTTCAACCGTTGGTTCGAGTCGAGTCAGCTTCATGGACCACGAGCTGAGTTGAGGCCAACTGTGAGTTATGAGCGATGAGGGTCATGTATGCTCAAGTGTACTATGATAACGCCTAAAAGATGATGAAAAATGGGTTATCAAGTATATATAGGTATACACTATTGATTGTTATTTTTATTTTATCGCAGAATAGTTTTAGGCTGAATAATACATTAGGATACGTTGGATTATATTTGGGTGGGTTATTAGTTATAAAATATATCATTTGGATGTTGCTGTGTTTGTTTAATTTTATGGGATTTTTCCATATTTTTGTAGATTTTTTTAGAATTTATTACGAACTAGTTATTATTTTAACTCGAGTAGGAATCGAGTCAATACTTAATTAAGAAACTGCCATTGAGGGTATTTTTCTCCCTCCCGACACTTACCCTCCCAAAACCCTCACCGCTGTTGTGTGCTATCGTCGCCGCCGCCGCCAATGTCGACGCCGTGCTGCAGCCGATCAACACAGCCCCACCCCGCCGTGCAGTCGCCATGCCACCATGACCCACCCCGGCCACCGTCTCGCCGCCAATATGCCGGAATCGCCCCACAAGCCGCAACGCCCTCCCTCGTCGATTCGCTGCCGCCTGGGCCGCGCCGCCGCCGCTGTGACCCCGACGACCACCCCTTCGCTATCGCCGACGTTTCTCCCATTATCCCGACTGCCGTCGAGGCCGACCGCAGCCCCGATTTGAGCACACCGCCACCGCCGACAGCCATCGCCGCCCCGACTGCTTTGTTTGATGCAACCATCAGACCAAGCTCGTCAAGCTGGTGCCGATAGACCCCCTAATTGCCCCGTCTCGAACCTTAGCCGGAAAACAGCCGGAATCCGCTGTAAAACTGCCGACACTAGCCGGAAAACCGCTGGAACCGCCAGAAAATTGGATTCATGGGAAATTCGCCGGATCATCCGCCGAACGCACCCAGTCCAATCTGATCGGACTTCCGACGCCGCTAGGTGCCAAATTCGAGTTTCGAGCCACGAAATGGAACCCTAGCCGTCCCCGATTTTCGACGACGCGAGGTATAATTTATTTTAACGTAAATATTTGAAAGTATTGATTATTTGAGTTGCATGCTAGGATTGGTGAATTATGTGTTATAATAATATATATAAAATGTAGATTTGATTAAGGATAAATTGTGAAATTTGTTTGATTGAGTGGTGTTAAAAATAGAGGGTAAGAAACTAATTAGGGTAACTAGGTAATGATCATGATCTAATCCCAACTAGCCTAAGTAGACTTGCTAGAATTAATATAGGTTGATGTGTGCGCATTGATGCGTGATTGTTTTGAGTGTGTGTGCATGCTATAGGATGTGTGATTTATCATGCGGGCGTTAGTTTTAAGCTTGATTGTAATGACCCGCCATTTTTCACAATAATATTGTGGGCCTAGCTGGCTAGGTGTTACCAATATGAAACTACTAAATGCCGAGTATAATAATCAAAACAAGTATAAAATAAAGGTTCCCACAGTCTTAGACCGTTTCCCAGCAGCCACACTTATTTCTCAAACAAATAAAAATAGGAGTCCTCATATTACTTTGCTCCATGCTCTAGTTGTCAATCATCTAATCTCGAATCTGCACACCTGCGGAGGCAATTCCGCGTTAGTGATTACAACACTAAGTAGTATAATAAATAAAACGAATCAAGTACATTCCACCATTTCCATATATTTATTTTAATATGCGGTGGAGCAATTCCGCTATACTCCAAAACAATGCGGAGGAGGTATCCGCTGTGATCCGCACACCCCGACCATAGCCTTTTTATGGGGAGGCTACCACTACCGTCTCCAGTGCCAGTGCCTCGCACACCCCGGCCGGAGCCTTTTATGGGGAGGCTATCAATACACTCACGTGATTGCTACACCCCGTTTGTGGGGAAGCTCTCACTGCCAACTCTAGTGCTAGTGCCTCATACACCCCGGCCGTAGCCTTTTTATGGGGCGGCTATCACTGCACTCAGTGTCAGTGCCTCACACACCCCGGCCGTAGCCTTTTTTATAGGACGGCAATCACTGCACTCTAGTGCGATGGAGGAATAGCTGTGCCTCACTCACCCCGGCCGTAGCCTTTTTATGGGGCGGCTATCACTACTCCAAAACAATATCGATGCATTACAAGATTCACACACATAACACGACCCAGTGTCGGACTGAGTCAATTCTTTGACCCCGGTTGCACTTCGTGCATGGTGGTCGAATCTGGGCTCAGGCCGACCTAGGCTACCAACAAGGAAAATACGATGTTCTATCTATTATACGTACCTGACTTGCGGGTTCGTCCGACTGTAATCCGCTAACCCTAATATGAATGGGGCATAAAATTATACATTAGTATAATTTTACTCGCGTCGAAAATGCATGCAACTAAATATTTAATATATTCCACATTAATTAATTTATTTAATTCGATAAGGTTCAACACTTCTTTATTTAATTAATTATGCTATCGCGTAATTTGTACGCGATTATCTTTTATCGATCCATTATTTTACTTTACGAATTTATTATAAGAATAATCGTTTTATTTATCAAATATAACTTTTATATGATAAAGGTGAAGTCTTTATTATATATTCCTCTTAACCCTTCAATTTAAGTTAATTGCTTTTAATCAGCCTATTAATTAATTACCGTTTATCCCGATCGAAATTTATTAATTTCATGTAATATTTATAAATTTATTATTTTGACCACTTAACTCATATCTCTTTTAAATTATTTATTTTAATGATTTGAATACAAGTTGGTATTATTATTATGATTTTTAACTCAACCCATATCGAGTCAACCAGAAATTACCAAACTGCCAAGATGAAGCCTAACGTCCACGTTTTACAGCAGCTATCCTAGGCGACGTTCCTGCACCAAAAACCCAGCCTTGGCGTCCTCTTCTTCAACCCAAAACCAATTCACTTCCTTCCCTAACTGCTTCCCTTTCCTAGCAATCCAATTGGAAGCCTAAAGCTTGTGCCTTTCAACAACTAACCACGTCCAACTAAGTTCTGCACCAACGAACCAGCAGCCATGGCGACCTTCCTGCTGCTATGGCAACTCAAACGTGGCCAGCAGCACCGCCCAAAGCGTCCCCTTCTTCCCGCACAACAACCCAACGCCCAAAAGAAGTGAAACACTACCTTGCTGCGTGGTATAAGCAACTGGTTGTGACACAATCGCCATGGTGCCGCCGCTGCAATTCAGCAGAACGTGCTACCATCCTTGGCTATAAATTCTATGAAATCTACCCTTTTTCTTGTTGATTTCAAGTCTAGTTTCCATGATTATCTTGTATTATAATGTTTGATCATATGTATGCATGCAAACTTTGAAGAAGAGAGGAAGAAACTTACTAAAACAATGGGGAAGCCGGCGTTTGTCCAAGGAGCTTATGTGCATGACGCCCCCTCCCTCCTCCTTATAAAATGAAAGAAGGCTTAGGGTTTATGAAAACACACTTCGTTGCCGGGTAAATGGGTAAGTGATACGGTTCACTTTACCATTTCACTTAACCTCTTAAACGGGTACATGGTATGGTTCAGTTAAATGGTTAGATGGTATGGTTTAGTTAACCGGGTAAAAATACTTAACCGGTTAACTAATACTTTCCACTTGACCGGGCAATTGATAATTAACCGGGTAGCGGGTAAATAATTTAAATAAATTCATGGATACCAATGTTCGATCCCACCGCGTCGAATATATATATATATATATATATATATTTATATTATTTATTTATTTATTTTTTCCAGGTCTTTACATTGATTGTGTAGGTGCAGTGTAGGAGCTCGCCGCCTAGGCGCGTGGACCCGTTTGGAGCTTCTACCAGGTCCGTTTAGGACTCGTTCTCTGTTTTTACGCTATTCTATTGTGTATTTGATTTATCATGTGCAGGACGAGTTAAGTGGTGTGAGATCCCTCAACTTAGTCCCACATCTAATACCTATAGGGAGAAGATCCTATTTATAAGTGGGAATGGTCTATAGATCTTTAACTTCCAGGGTACCCATTTTAAAAAATATGGAAGGTGCAGAGGGCGGTAAGGAATGAAATTTGATGCAAGAAGTGATAGTGAAGTGGCCAAGGTATGAGAATGAGAAAGAAAGGGGGATGTTGTCGACCCGAGGGCGACGGCTCCCGTATGTGCCTTGATGAGAGTTTTTGAGGAAGTATATTGTTTTGATTCAACAGGAGAATTTACTCTCCAGTGCCAGATTGATATTAGTTATTTTCAGGCCGGTAACACTCGTTACCGACGGTTTTTCTATATATATGTAGGTTGAGGAATGCGAGAGATGAAAGCTGTCTGGACTACGGAGGAGCAGCACAAAACCGCGTACACATGTACCTACTGCGTGTAACGTATAATGATGGTGTGTTATTGTTATGTAAATGATAATTTTGATGTGTTTGCTTGAATGACTTGTTATGAAATGAACTGATAAATATGAATGAGTAGGGAGCCTTGGAGTTCATACTCGGCTCAGGTAAAAACGAATGAGATAATGATTGAATGTCATGGTAGATTGTTATGTGTTATCATATTTTCATAAAATACTATATATTTTCTTTTGGTTTCTCATTTGTTGTTTTGTCTTATTTTGCTTGTACATTATAGCATGCACGTAGGACCGCGTTAGAACCCAATCATTCCCATTGATGCATTTCATATTTGCATATCCATCTTGAGACACCAAGAGTAGATCCGGGTCAGCTTAACCGAATCTAGTAGATTATCGAACGGTTCGGTTGCCGGTGATATTTCCGGGTCGGTTCACGGGTGAGCCGAAACAGGGTGTTACAGCAGGTCTGTAATCTGAGGGGAGAACAGGGCGGTGTCGGTGTGGTGGTGCAGCCATGCTGGTGTGGGGCGCCGCCGTGGTGGTGCTAGAAGGTCATCGTCATGGTGGTGCAAGGGGAGCTGCCATGGGTCTGGTCGGGTGCTGTTTATGTGGCCGACTAGGGTAGTCGCCATGGGTCATGGGCTGATTATGTGACTGACATGCAGTCACCATGGTCAGGTCGGGGCTGTAGAATATTTTCAATGATCGTGCAAGTATACACGGTCGAAACAAGTAATATAATGATAAATCGAGTATCGTCCTACAGGGAGATGAATTTCTTATAATTAATTAAAGAAAATAAAATGAGGAACAAAACAAAAATAACTAACTTAACTAAATCTAAGTAATAACTTTAAATTAAAAGCAACGTTAAAATTATAAAACTCGTTTTAGAGTCGAATTTCCCTTAACATGAATTTAATCTTCATCAAATCTTACTCTTATCTTTTATTCCCTCGGATTGTCAATCTAGGATAATTATATGACATGGTGGCTCCTGCTCCTTCATGCTTCTATTATTTTGCCTCATTTTCTACCTCCCGGTGATAATTGATTAATCAACAAAATAATGCATTAAGAATTGCCTTACAATCGCATACGGTGTTGTGTATCTTCCGACGACAAACAAGTCGAAAGACTCGTCATATGATGAATTACCAATGACTAATCTAATTAATTTCTCCCGAAATCTAATTAAACCTCATGATCTAAGAAATAGGTGATCAATCTATTCTTAGCATTAAGAATATGATAATTCAAACATTCCGATTGAATAAAAGAGTAAAAGCTTGAAATAAATTCAATTAAATCATGTTAAGTTCCACTCTTCACTAGAACGAAATAAAAGACTACTCCATAATAAAAGTAGAAAACAATATAAAAAAGAAACTAATTTTTACTATGAAAGAGAAAGAAATTACAAAAACTAAAACTACTTCTTTCACTACACTTCGAAGCCAAGAGATGAGATATGATCAATAACAAATGACCACCCCTTTATATAGAAGTGGAGATACAAGAATTCGAAGAGGGTGTTTACAAATCGACGTAGTTTAATTAATTATAATGTCCCTTCAAGTTTCTAACTGTTCGACTCCATTGAACACCATACATTATAGCCATTGGGTGGCGCCAAGTGTCATGACGTAATCAATTCCAAAGCTTAATTTATTCATCTTTTTCTACATTAAAACATCAAAATTAAGCATATATAATAAAATATTAATTAACTAAAAAAATAAAGTAAAATATTACTTAATTAATAATGTTTATACCCGGAAGTACAAAATCATATTAAAAATATGGGTAAATATTATATATTTTAAACACTTAACATGCCCTTACATCTTCCATATATCACCCGCCAAAGAATCATGTGGCTCGGAACCAATATGCCATAATTTTCAAAAATGCATCCTATATATATTTCACTACTTAAGGGTAAAAGTGGTACTAGTGCAATTTGCATATCTCCATACCTATAACTCTCTTATGTATGAAATCCGTAAAAAGCACTTACTTATATAATAGGCTTAGGGAATAGACTTGTATCATAATTTCTAGGGCTTTAGTTCGAAAACCATCAAGGGAACTCATCCTTCTAGTTTTAATAAACTTATGATAAAATATGACTAAATGGCTCAATATCAGATGGATCCGTTTAAAATGCCGCAAACACCATCCGGTAGTTTAAAACACGATTAAACGTGACACTTAAGAGCCAAACATGAGGGTGGAGCAAGAGAGTCCTACAAACCTTGATGAATTGAGCGCTATGTCCTAAATCGATGTGCTCAACCTACGTAACCTAACAAGAGATGGAATCCGAATCATAATCAGATCACACCAACACACAAGATGACACATCCTATCACAGCCCAAATTAGGTTGACACTCGTGAACCACACTGAAATTTATGGTTCTCAGCTAGGTCAGCTAACCCAAACCCAACTCTTGTGGATCTACTCTCGGTGTTTTAAGATAAGGATGCTAATCACTATGCATAGATGAATGCACAGAACCCTAACATCCTCCTATATGGATGATATGAAAACCAATTTACATACCAACAACAATTGTAATAAAATCAATAAAAATTCAAAACATAAAAAGGACATTGTAATCCCTAAAAGTGCAATCAGGGGCCACCCTATCAAAACAACATATACAAACATATATAAATACATAAATAAATTTGTGTGTGTGTGTGTGTGTGTGTGATGTATGATGTATGTATATATATATATATATATATATATATATATCAGATATTTGCATTCACACAGAATTCATTCTATTATATACATCATTCAAAATCTTGGGTCTCGACTGTAACGACTAGCCCAAAGTGCAACGTAATGGGCTAAGTCATTTCTTTAAAATGGGTACCTTGAAAGTTAAAGATCTCTAGTTCATTCCCACTTATAAACATGATCTTCTCCCGAGTAGAGTATTAGATGTTGGGACTAAGTTGAGGGATCCTGGCTTTGATACCATTTGTAACGACCTAGCCCAAAGTGCAACGTAATGGGCTAAGTCATTTCTTTAAAATGGGTACCCCAGAAGTTAAAGATCTCTAGTCCATTCTCACTTATAAACAAGATCTTCTCCCAGTAGGTATTAGATGATGGGACTAAGTTGAGGGATCTCACATCGACCCCACCTGTCCATTCTAATCACATTTCACATCATATCATTATGTCTTGTATTTAATCACATCATTATCAATATAATAACATCATAAACAAAATATTAAACATTATATCAACTGACATGTGTGTGCAAGAGACATTACTGATCCTCTATCTACGCTTACACATCCATGTCATGCTCATCACCTACATATATTATAAAAACACGTGAGTAACGAGTGTTAATGCTCCAAAAATATAACTACATTGCAAATTGATAAACAATAGCTGACTCTCCTTTTAAATAAAAATGTTTATATGTATCTTGTGAACACTCCTAATGGCATCTACTAGGGAGCTGCCAGGCTGTACGCCAGATAGCATCCCGAACTGATTGGTCTACTGATGCTTCTCTTGGCATTTTCCTATTTTCCTAGTCCCTTGGGACTACCAGTATATCTTAAGCCCTCTACCATCGTCCATAATAATCCTAGCCTTGAGCACAAAGGCCAAGTACTCTTAGGCAATCGCCTTTGTACCCTTTGAACTAAAAGTCCGGACATGCGCTGTACTTAACAATACATATAAACCTCCACATTCTCCGGGTGTGAGGAACTCAAACACAGAATTGTCAGCATACCTCGAGAATGTAAGAGCTTGCTCACTAATCAAGAGCCCGCTTTGACTGACACGTGCACCCACTCATGTCACGTACGAATCTATTTTTCCATCTCTCATCTCACTAAAATGCGATAAAAGTATATACATAAGTTGTGGAAGGGATTTATATAATATGCCCAAACGCAAATGGTCGTGGATGTTAATTTCAAAATCAAGCTTGACAGATCTCATCCTCAAAGGTTATTGAACAGAAATATCGATTCATTAAATGACCTTAGTTAAGTGGGATCAATAAAACACCACTTAACCTGTCCTTCAGTAATAAAACAAACATAGAATGGAATAGAGCATAAAATAGGGACAAGTCCAAAATGGACCTGGCATAAACTCTGAGTGTGTTCTCGTGCCTAGGCGACAAGCTCCTACTTTGTACCTACACAACAAATCTAATTACTATTGCCTAGTAAAATATATGAATGCTACAGTCCTCATCAATCCATACAAGACAACCACAACAATTTACATTTACGTCCCAACCTAGGGCATTCAGTCATGAACAAGAATGTCTTGACATTATGTCAGATTTACATTCTAATCATACAATCCATTCTAATCGTTGATTAAGACCTATTTAATTACCTACATACCTCTTAATTCAATTATTAACATCATTTATTCTAATTCCATGGCATAATAAATGAATCCTGATCCAACTAGATATTAACCCTAACTCCAATAATTAGCTTTGTACTCAATTATACTAATTCAATCATAAAAACTATCTAGGTAATTTATGAAATAATTGTCCAACCCTTACTTTAATGTAATGACTCGCCATGTCCAATTTATTATATTATCGGCTGTCAGGTCCTTTCTAACATGGCCATTATTGGATTATGAAGGGCGTAGCCCGTGTCAGACTGAGTCAATTCCTTGACCCCGGTTGCACTCGGTGCATGGTGGTCGAATCTGGGCTCAGGCTGACCAGGTTGTCCACAAGGGAAAATACAACATTTTAAATAATTATACGGACCTGGATATTTCGAACTCGCAGCTGCGACCAATGATCCTAATTTGAACGAGGATATAAAATTATACATAAGTATAATTTTATTCAAGTAGAAATGCATGCAACTAAATGACTATAATATATATATATATATATATATATCACTATTAAATTTCAACAATATTAAATATTAAATTATTCATGTTGATATAATCATTTAAGTCCTACTTTACATTAATTATCTAGATCATAATTAACACTTAACAAATAATAAAATAATTATCAACTTATAAACAAATATTTAATCATAGTATATTTTCCTTTGAGACGATAATTACTTAACCACAATCTTGATAATTTAGTTTACGGTTTTAAATCTTTAATCGCTATCCTTATTCATAGCAATTTAATTAAATAAGTTGTACGATTAAATTATTTAAAATAATTTGTATTATTCTAATTTAAAAATATTATTAATACAATTATTTTAAATTATTCGAATCAATAAAATTTTGAACTTTATTTATTTTCATTATGCTATTTAGGTTCGACGCTTGTGATTGTTACCCGACTATAGTTTAATAACCCATTTTCTACATTACTGACTCGTTATTAAAATAATCACTTTATTTACCTAATATTAAATTTAATATGTTAAAAGTAAAATCTTTATTTTATTATTCACTTATAACCGTCCGATTTAATTTAATCACTTGTATTATGCCGATTAATTATGGACCGTCTATCATTACCATATTTTTTTATTACTTATGGCCATGTCGATTTCATCTAATCATTAATTAGTTTAGTAACTTTAACCCATAACCCATTAAAATAATTATTTTTAAAGATTTATTACGAGTTCGTATTATTTTTAACTCGAATCGGTATCGAGTCAACCAGTATTTACAGATTTGCCACCGTGAGCTTCTTCTTCTTCTTCTTCTTCCCGTCGGCATTCTTCTCCCAGCACCAAAACCAGACCATGCCCTTCTTCTCCACCCCTTTTCTTGGCACCCAAACCCAGAATCACGTCCTCCCTCAACTTCAACCTTCTCCAGCAACCAATTGGAAGCCTAAAGTCCATGCTTTACAGCAGCTTCCCAAGGCGAACATGTCCTGCACCATGGCGCACGACTTCTGGCCAGCAGCACCGCCGGGGATGCAAGGCGACCTCCGTCCCGCCAGCAGCACCACCAGGAACTCTTCCCTTCTCCCCACACGACAACCCAACATCCCAGCCAAGCGCTGTGAGCATGCACGGCGTGAATCTTGGCCGACGGACTGGTATGGATGCCTGAAAACACCCACAGCGTTGTCCACCCTCCAAACCACCATCCTAGACTCCTAAGACGCTAGAGACTGCAATTCCCTTATCCTAACCCAACTGATTACATAGCATAGAACATTGATGAAGCAACAGCACAACAAAATGATCATGAATTGGTGAAACAGCAGCAAGTTTACATGACGCCCATGAATGGAGGAAGTAGCAGAACTTTACATGATGATCATGAATTGATGAAGCAACAGAATTTAGCATGGTGATTAAGAAATGCATGAAAACTAAGATTAGGGAGATAGGAAGGTTACCCAAGCAAGGAAGATGCCGGCTCCGGTAAGGAAGAGGAGAAGAAGATGAGAGCGTAATGACGCCCCTCACAATTTATAAAATGAAAATGACGTTCCTTCACCAAAAATGGCTAGGGTATGTGAAAACACACCAACACCCATATTTTATTCCTTTAACCGGGTAACCGGGTAAAGAATAAAATATTTAACCGGATAGAAAATATAATATAATTAATATTAATTCTCTAACGTTCGATCCTTCCCTGCTCAAGTCGAATATATTAAATTTTTTATTAATTATTTTTTCCACGGTCTTTACATTTAAGCTAACATCTATTTATAATCACACAATTTCTATCACAATAAGATCATAAAACACTCCATTATCAAATAAAATTGGATAAAATTCTATACTTAATCATCAGTCACGTGGCAACAAGCCACGATTGCCGACTGTTGTTGAAGACGAGGTGACGACGGCTGAGGGGCTGGGTTGGTGGAGCGGGTGCCCGCATGGCCGGGTTACCACGGTTGGGGGCTACACGGCCGGGGCAAGAAAGCATCAAAAAATGGGGGCGGCAAGGTGGACTTGTAAAGACCCGGAAAAATAATAATAATAATAATAATAATAACATTCGACGTGGTGGGATCGAACGTGGGAAAATTTTAATTTTTTTATTTAAATGGAAAAATCGTTAGCTGGTTAAGTATGAATTACCCGGTTAATTGAAAAGTAATTTTTAACTAGATAATTCTAGTTGAATCGGTTGAGTCGACTACACTATTTATCCATTTAACCATTTAAGTTAACCATACCATGTACCCATTTAACAGGTTAAGTGAAATGGTTAATTAAACCATGTCGATTACCCAATTACCCGGTTAAAGGAATTACGGTGAAGGGGTGCTTCCACGTACCCTAGCCATCATTTTATTTCATTATAAAAGGAGAAGGGGAGGGCGTCATCTGTATTTTTCCTCCTCAGACAGACGCCGGATTTCCTCCTTCGCTCGGGTAATTTTCTTTCCTTTCTTTTTCTTTTGTTGCATGCATACACATGTTGCATAAATCATAAACATGATAAACATAAGAATTAAATGAGAAATCAACAAGGGAAGAAGAAAACCAGGAGGACGTCCTGCTGTTTTCCAGCAGCAACCACACCATGTTTCCTTCCATGGTGCGGGGTTGACGTGCTGGAGGTGGGAATTGCTCCCGACGGTGATGCAGGCCGGATGGAGTCACCTTGGAGGGCCAAAGCAGACCGTCGAGGAGGCACGCAGGTCTGAAATCCGAGGGGAGAATAGGTCGGTGTCGGTGTGGTGGTGCAGCCATGCTGGTCGGGGGTGCCGCCGTGGTGGTGCTAGAGGTCGTCGTCATGGTGGTGCTAGAGGTCGTCGTCATGGTGGTGCAAGGGGAGCTGCCATGGGTCTGGTCAGGTGCTGTTTATGTGGCCGACTAGGGTAGTCGCCATGGGTCATGGGCTGATTATGTGACCGACATGGAGTCACCATGGTCAGGTCGGGGTTGCTGATTGGGTGGCCGGAATGGGGTCGCCAAGGACTGGTTGAGGGTTGCCATGTGGTGGCCAAGTTGGAGACGCCATAGCAGCGAACGGAGGCCGCCACGTTACTGGTTGGGCGCCATGCATGGTGAAAATACCGGCTTTCGCTGGTTGACTACAATAAAGATGGGAGCTTTAGGGTCGTTAAATGAATTGTTAAAGTAGAATGACAACCAGGTAAATATGGATGAACTCGATGTGGTCGAGTTAGAATATAAGGTAAATACAAAAGAATTAAGTATGGGACATGTTAATAATTAAATTATCAACTAGTTAATGGGGATTTGGATGGGGATAATTAATAATTAATTATCATCAGAATTGCTGAAAATTTAATAAGTAATGAAGACTAACATGAACTAATTACATCATTTAAAAATTGATAGTATATTAGTCATGTACGTTGCATGTAGGTTCGTGCAAAATAAAATTATACTAATGTATAATTTTATGCCCTCATTCAGATTAGGGTTAGCAGATCATAGTTAGACGAAATCACAAGTCAGGTACGTATAATAGGTAGAACATCGTACTTTCCTTGTTGGTAGCCTAGGTCGGCCTGAGCCCAGATTCGACCACCATGCACCGAGTGCAACCGGGGTCAAAGAATTGACTCAGTCCGACACGGGGTCGTATTATGTGCGTAAATTGTGTAATGCATCGACATTGTTTTGGAGTAGTGATAGCCGCCCCACAAAAAGGCTACGGCCAGGGTGAGCGAGGCACAGCGATTCCTCCATCGCACTGGAGTGCAGTGATAGCCTCCTTATAAAAAGGCTACGGTTGGGGTGTGTGAGGCACTGGCAGTAGAATTGGCAGTGAGAGCTTCCCCACAAACGGGGCATAGCAGTCACCTGAGTGCAGTGATAGCCTCACCACAAAAAGGCTACGGCCGGGGTGTGCAAGGCACTGGCACTGGAGTGCAGTGATAACCTCCCCATAAAAAAGGCTACGGCTGGGGTGTGTGAGGCACTGGCACTAGAGTTGGTAGTGAGAGCTTCCCACAAACGGGGAGTAGCAATCACCTGAGTGCAGTGATAGCTTCCCCACAAAAAGGCTATGGCTGGGGTGTGCGAGGCACTGGCACTGGAGATGGTAGTGGTAGCCTCCCCACAAAAGGGCTACGGCCGAGGTGTGCGGATCACAGCGGATACCTCCTCCTGCATTGTTTTGGAGTGTAGCGGAATCGCTCTACCGCATATTAAAATGAACATAGGGAAATAGTGGAATGTACTTGACTTGTTTTATCTATTATACTATTTAGTGTTGTAATTACTAACACGGAATTAGGTGATTGACAACCAGAGCATGGAGCAAAATAAATATGGGGACTCCCTTTTTTATTTATTTGGGAAATAAGTGTGGCTACTGGGAAACGGTCCAAGACTATGGGATCTTTATATATGTTTTTGTTAGAAATGCTAGACATATTTGCTAAATTGTGAGTAACACCTAGCCAGCTAGGCCCACAATGTTGGTCAAAATGACGGGTCGTTACAAGTGGTATCAGATCCTGGTTTCCCAAAAGCTCACATCTTATGACTCAAGTACCTTGTTGAAGAGTCCAATATTTATCTTTCTCCAATGGGGTATGTCATTAGGGAATTAGTGGACTCACTAACAAACCTAAGTAATTAATGAAAAGAAAATTTAATGAACCATAACGGAATAAATTTTAGATGGCAGGCACCCGAAGGAAGTCGAGCCAAGCTGCGCAGTCGGACACGAACATGGAGAGTGTGTTAGGCCAAATTTTGACGGCCATACAGGGACTAGTGCAGGCTTCAGATAATACCAGTTCTGTGGTTCAGAACATAGCGCAGCGATTACCGGGATTGGTAACAGGGAATGGAGCTCCAAATCCGGCTGCGGGTCCTAGTAGCGTCCCAAATGGGGATCAGGGAGCTCCCAAGAGCGGGTAGGGATAGCTGACCCGGGCGAGCGAGGGGAACTTCCAAACCCAGTGCCACCGGTAGTCCGACAAGTGGTACTGCCAGTTGGGGATGACAGTGATCGATACACTGTAGAAAAATTCTGGAAGAACGGAGTTGAGGTATTCATTGGAGGGACTGATCCAATGAAGGCGGAGAGCTGGATGGACATTACTGAGAAAGCATTTAGAGCTCTCTCTGTGCCTCATCGCCATCAAGTGAGGTTGGCGACATGCATGCTTCAGGAGGAAGCATCTTATTGGTGGAAGTCCATGGAGAAGACTGCGTTCCATCAACAGGAGATTTCGTCCATTCCTTGGGCGGAATTTGTAACAACTTTCAATGGACAATATTTTCCTGAGTCTGTTGTCCAGAAGAAAGCACTGGAATTTGCCACTCTAACTCAGAGGGATGATTCAGTCTGAGAGTATGCAAAAAATTTCTTGCAATTGGAGAGATTTGCACCAGGGAGTCTGGAAACTGCCCGGGCCAAAGCAGACAAATTTTTCTGGGGGTTGAAGCCAGAATTGAGGAGTAGGGTTGCTACGGCACCAAGAGGCACTATAACCGAAGTGATTGAGGCAGCCACTACTCATGAGTTGGTGTACGACTATGTCCCTGCACAGAAACAGGGGAAGGCTACTATGCAACATAAGAATGCCAACCAGGGTAGTAGCAAAAACCGGTCTGCAGAACACCAGCAGCAGAACTATCAATGGAATGTCGATGGGAACCGCAAAAGGAAGTTTCAGGAGATTCCGTATCGACTATGTAAAAATTGCAACAAGATGCATTCAGGGCCATGCAGTGAGCCCCGTCGGTGCTACAACTGTGGAAGGACGGGACACCTGCAAAATGAGTGTCGTCAGCCCCTGAAGCAACAACAGGAGCAACCTGAAAAGGAGAAGACACCAGCTCCTAATCGCTACCCAGCACCTGCAAAATCGGTGGACAAAGGGAAGGCGAAACTTTTTGCAGTCGAAATCGAGGACGCTGAGGACGATGACCACACAGTTCGAGGTAAAATTCTGATTCAAAGTGTTAGTGTGGATGTTTTATTTGACTCGGGGTGTACACATTCGTTCCTATCATCCCGATTAGTTAAGAGTTTAGGACTCCAAACGTCTACATTACCCAAGACTTATAGGGTCACTACTGCAACGGGAGACGGGGAAGTCACAACGTTAGGAGTGACTAACCTATCCTTGGATATACAAGGGAAACCCTATGTATGGAATTTCATTGTCTATGGGATAATAGGCTTTGATGTACTGTTGGGAATGGACTGGTTGTCTGCACACCAGGCTTTTCTCGACTGTAAAGGGAGGAGAGTGTTGACGAAACCTTGTAATTGTGAGATGGGGGTCATTTTCCAAGGGTCATGGAATGATCCATCCTCTTGTATTGTGTCGGTTAGTGAGGCAACTGAGTGGTTTGGTGAGGGTTGTAAAGCCTTTTCGGCAACTCTAGAGGAGTCTGAGTCCAAACCCAAAGAGTTGTCCATGATTCCGGTGGTAGCAGAATTTCTGGACGTATTTCCAGGTGAACTTCCAGGGTTACCTCCTAAGCGGGCGGTGGAGTTTGTCATTGACCTAGCACCTGGAGTATCACCAATTTCTAAAGCACCATACCGCATGGCTCCAGCGGAACTCAAGGTGTTAAAGAGTCAATTAGAAGAGTTGTTGCAGGCAGGCTTCATCCGACCAAGTACTTCACCCTGGGGAGCCCCTGTTCTTTTCGTAAAGAAGAAGGATGGCTCACTTCGATTGTGTATTGACGATCGGCACCTCAATCAAGTGACAGTCAAGAATCGGTACCCCTTACCGAGGATTGATGATTTATTTGATCAGTTGAAAACAGCCAGAATATTCTCAAAAATAGACTTGCGGTCCGCATATCATCAACTGTGGGTGAAGGAATCTGACATTCAGAAAACGGCTTTCCGAACTCGATATGGACATTATGAGTTTTTGGTTATGCCTTTTGGTCTGACAAATGCACCAGCGGCCTTTATGTCACTTATGAACACGGTGTTCCACGAATACTTGGATAAGTTTATTATTGTGTTTGTGGATGACATTTTGGTCTATTCAAATAATGAGGAGGACCATGGGAAACACTTGTCCATTGCTCTTCAAGTTTTGAGGGAGAATCAATTGTTCGCCAAGTTATCAAAGTGTAACTTCTGGCTGGAGGAGGTGAAATTCCTCGGACATGTTGTCTCAAAGGTAGGAGTCATAGTGGATCCATCAAAAGTGAGAGCAGTTACTGATTGGCCACAACCCAAGTCAGTCACAGATATCCGAAGTTTCCTTGGACTAGCAGGTTACTATCGGAAGTTCATTAAAGATTTCTCCTTGGTGGCATCGCCAATGACTAAGCTTACACGCAAGGGAGTCAAGTTCGAATGGAGTAACAAGTGTGAGGAGAGTTTCCAATATTTGAAGAAGAGTTTAACTACTGCACCAGTTTTGACTATACCAAATGGCAATGAAGGATTCGTGGTCTTCAGTGATGCATCTCTAGTGGGGTTAGGATGTGTCCTTATGCAAGATGGTAAGGTGGTGGCTTACGCCTCTCGCCAATTGAAGATTCACGAGCAAAATTATGCAACCCATGACTTGGAACAGGCAACAGTTGTGTTTCCTCTGAAAATTTGGAGACACTATTTGTACGGAGCTCAGTTCGAGGTTTTCACCGACCACCAAAGTTTGAAGTATATCTTCACCCAAATTTTATACCATCCGGGAAAAGCGAACGTTGTAGCCAACGCGTTGAGTCGGAAGGGCAAGTGGACAAGGGTAACAACTAGCTAGACTTTGGGCTATGTCAGCTGAGGTGGTAGCTATTAATCCGGTGGAACGAATGACAGGACTACTGGCGAACCTGGTTATCTCCAATGAATTGGTGGACCGAGTTAAGCTAACACAAATGGAAGATGAGAAGCTGAATGAAATGTTGGACAAAACTCCTGACATTGTAGTAGATTCCAAAAGTGTAATCAGATTTAGAGGGAGGTTTTGTGTACCCAACAATGATGCATTAAAGCGAGATATCCTGGAGGAAGCTCATCGTTCAAGGAGATCCCTTTGGTAAAGGTATTATGGAGAAATCAGGGATCAGAAGAAGCTACATGGGAGACTGAATAGTAAATGGCCAATAAATATCCTAATCTGCTTGTAGCATAAAATCCGTGTAATTGTTGTAACATGAACTTATACCGGAGATGTACTTAATCATGAATATCCTATTAATGCTATGATATTTTGGGGACGAAATAATTCAAAGTTGGGGAGATTGTAAAGACCCGAAAATAATAATAATAATAATAATAATAATAATAATAATAACGTTCGATGCGGTGGGATCGAACATGGGAAAATTTTAATTTTTTTCATTTAAATGGAAAAAAATCGTTAGCTGGTTAAGTATGAATTACCCGGTTAATTGAAAAGTAATTTTTACCCGGATAATTCTAGTTGAATTGATCGAGTCGACTACACTATTTATCCATTTAACCATTTAAGTTAACCATACCATGTACCCATTTAACAAGTTAAGGGAAATGGTTAATTGAACCATGTCGATTACCCAATTACCCACTTAAAGGAATTACGGTGAAGGGGTGCTTCCACGTACCCTAGCTGTCATTTTATTTCATTATAAAAGGAGAAGGGGAGGGCGTCATCTGTATTTTTCCTCCTCAGACAGACGCCGGATTTCCTCCTTCGCTCGGGTAATTTTCTTTCCTTTCTTTTTCTTTTGTTGCATGCATACACATGTTGCATAAATCATAAACATGATAAACATAAGAATTAAATGAGAAATCAACAAGGGAAGAAGAAAACTAGGAGGACGTCCTGTTGTTTTCCAGCAGCAACCACGCCATGTTTCCTTCCATGGTGCGGGGTTGACGTGCTGGAGGTGGGAATTGCTCCCGGCGGTGATGCTGGCCGGATGGAGTCACCTTGGAGGGCCAAAACAGACTGTTGAAGAGGCACGCAGGTCTGAAATTCGAGGGGAGAATAGGTCGGTGTCAGTGTGGTGGTGCAGCCATGCTGGTCAGGGGCGCCGCCGTGGTGGTGCTAGAGGGTCGTTGTCATGGTGGTGCTAGATGGTCGTCGTCATGGTGGTGCAAGGGGAGCTGCCATGGGTCTGGTCGGGTGCTGTTTATGTGGCTGACTAGGGTAGTCGCCATGGGTCATGGGCTGATTATGTGACCGACATGGAGTCACCATGGTCAGGTCAGGGTTGCTGATTGGGTGGCCGGAATGGGGTCGCCAAGGACTGGTTGAGGGTTGCCATGTGGTGGCCAAGTTGGAGACGCCATAGCATCGAATGGAGGCCGCCACGTTACTGGTTGGGCGCCATGCATGGTGAAAATACCGGTTTTCGCTGGTTGACTACAATAAAGCTGGGAGCTTTAGGGTCGTTAAATGAATTGTTAAAGTAGAATGGCAACCAGGTAAATATAGATGAACTCGATGTGGTCGAGTTAGAATATAAGGTAAATACAAAAGAATTAAGTATGGGACATGTTAATAATTATATTATCAACTAGTTAATGGCGATTTAGATGAGGATAATTAATAATTAATTATCATCAGAATTGCTGAAAATTTAATAAGTAATGAAGACTAACATGAACTAATTACATCATTTAAAAATTGATAGTATATTAGTCATGTAGTTGCATGAAGGTTCATGGAAATAAAATTATACTAATGTATAATTTTATGCCCTCATTCAGATTAGGGTTAGCAGATCACAGTCAGACGAAATCACAAGTCAGGTACGTATAATAGGTAGAGCATCGTACTTTCCTTGTTGATAGCCTAGGTCAGTCATGAGCCCAGATTCGACCACAATGCACCGAGTGCAACCGGGGTCAAAGAATTGACTCAGTCCAACACGGGGTCGTATTATGTGCGTAAATTGTGTAATGCATCGACATTGTTTTGGAGTAGTGATAGCCGCCCCATAAAAAGGCTACGGCCGGGGTGAGAGTGGCACAGCGATTCCTCCATCGCACTGGAGTGCAGTGATAGCCTCTCCATAGAAAGGCTATGGTCGGGGTGTGTGAGGCACTGGCACTAGAATTGGTAGTGAGAACTTCCCCACAAACGGGGAGTAGCATTCACCTGAGTGCAGTGATAGCCTCCCCATAAAAAGGCTACGACCGGGGTGTGTGAGGCACTGGCACTAGAGTTGGCAGTGAGAGCTTCCCCACAAATCTGGCGTAGCAATCACCTGAGTGCAGTGATAGCCTCCCCATAAAAAGGCTACGGCCGGGGTGTGCAAGGCACTGGCACTGGAGTGCAGTGATAGCCTCCCCATTAAATGGCTACGGCCGGGGTGTGTAAGGCACTGGCACTAGAATTGGTAGTGAGAGCTTCCCCACAAACGGGGCGTAGCAATCACCTAAGTGCAGTGATAGCTTCCCCCACAAAAAGGCTACGGCCGAGGTGTGCGAGACACTGGCACTGGAGACGGTAGTGGTAGCCTCCCCACAAAAGTGCTACGGCTGGGGTGTGCGGATCACAGCGGATACCTCCTCCGCATTGTTTTAGAGTATAGCGGAATCGCTCCACCGCATATTAAAATGAACGTAGGGAAATAGTGCAATGTACTTGACTTGTTTTATCTATTATACTACTTAGTGTTGTAATCACTAACGCGGAATTGACTCTGCAGGTGTGTAGATACGTAATTAGGTGATTGACAACTAGAGCATGGAGAAAAATAAATATGGGGCTCCTTTTTATTTATTTGAGAAATAAGTGTGGCTATTGGGAAACGGTCCAAGATTGTTGGATCCTTATAAATGTTTTTGTTAGAAATGCTAGACATATTTGCTAAATTGTGAGTAACACCTAGCCAGCTAGGCCCACAATGTTATTCAAAATGGCGGGTCGTTACAAGAATGGTCAATTAGGCAAGGAGGGCTGGGCAAGGGTGTTAGTAGCGAGTCAACGACGGAAATAAATCATCGAGGCAATCACTTGTGGCGGTGCTAGTCGCCGAGGGCAAGAAGGTGGTCGGTTGGGGCAGAGGGTAACAAAAGAGAGGTTTTCGATTGGGGAGAGGATTGGTGCAATCGAGGTGATCTAGGGTATGAGGAGGGGATGAGAGCATGGCTCAGTCACTGGCTACAGCAAGGGTGAGGGAATAATGGGGTAGGGTGGCTGAAACCCATCCCCGGAGTTGGTGACCAGAAGAAGCAACAAGGTTGTGGCCAGCTCAGGTGAGGATCATGGGGAGGAAGGAAGGGAGAGAAAGAAGAAGGGATTCGGGCAAGGAGGGTGGTGACGAGGCGGTGAGGGAGTCGGGATGACAATGGCATCCAGTGGTGGTTGTTGGCGGCGGGGTGACAAGGGAAGGGGGGAGGTGGATCGGCCATCGGGGAGAAAGGGGAGAGGGTTAGGAGGGAAAGATATCTAGTCGGGGCATTTTCGTAATAAAAACTTGACTCGTTCCCAATTTGAGTTAATATTACGATATTCACCTAAAAATATAAAATAAAATATAGTAAAATATCATAAAATAAAATAATTGAGTTCTAAGTCGAATAACATGCTCTAAATCTATTAATCCACCCAAAAATAATAAAGACACATCCTAATGCGATAAACGACCTAATACTAATTTACGATCCACTATATATAAAAAAATAAACTAGAATACTCTCATATATCCTGATAACTCATTCTTTTTTGTTGTGTTCATGATGTTAATATCATATATCTGGGTACATATGACCTTCATGGTTCATACACACGACTAGCCTCAACTTAGTATGCGTGTTTTCAAATTGACTAGACTGTAAAAATGGTCCAACTAACAGGTTTTGACTATAAAACCCTGAGTCGGGTCATAGGTTTTACAACCTTACCTACTTATAAAAATTTCATCTTCAAAATTTCAACTCAAGGAGGCTCTACTGAAACTGGTATTTGGAAGCTGGATACACATCAATTGTATCCTCTACTGCTTCAGCAATCATGTACATCCTCACTGACTGTAGGCGCACCGACATGACGAATTGTGTAACACCCCGTTTCGGCTCACCCGTGAACCGACCCGGAAATGTCACCGGCGACCGAACCATTCACTAATCTACTGGATTCGGTTAAGCCATCC
>JAURVB010014007.1:0-41664 GCA_033002965.1 Piper betle | reverse complement strand
ATTGCCGTCCCTGTGAATCAGTACTTACTTCAAGTTGAATGAATGGGTTCAATAGGACCAAAGGTGCCCTTGTTACGCAAAGAAATTATTTGAGTTAAATAAAATGTCACGAACAAGGTATAAACACTTACGGTTTTTACGTGGTTCCTTAATAGTTCAACTTGAATCCCTTACATAGTCTAGGTGTGATCAAAATCACGGTCAACCACAGGCAATGAAGCTGGTCACGGATTCGGACAAAACAAGTGAACACAATCAATAGTAAATGGGTTTGATGAACCATGTTGCGGTGGCGGTGCAGTGCCAACTTTGATGGCTTTAGCAATGACTTTTTGGTGACTGGGGAGAGGGAGACCTCCAAGAACGAAGATCTCCGACTTGTGAGGTGATTGTTAGTAGTCTCAAGGTCGGTTTAGGCACCGACGGGCAGTGGTGGCGGTGGAAAGCTCCACTAGAACTATTTTTTGGCCGAGATCTATTATTGTTTTCCGGCAATGGTGGTGGCTTACTGCGGCAAGAATTGACTTGGGTTTGTAGCTGCCGACAAGGGCCACCTGTTGACGATGGTAGCTCTTACTGAAGTGGCGGTGATCGCTGGGCAGAGTCATAGAAGGTGACCGCTTGTAACACCTCAAATCCGGTTCACGCTCGTGAACCGAACCGGCATGTTATAGGCCCTGGTTAGGTCAGCTAACCCAAACCTAACTCATGCGGATCCAATCTCAGCGTCTTAAGATGAAGATACAACTCGCAATGTATTGATGAATGCACAAACCCTAACATGGTACTACATGAATGACATGCAATTCAAGCACACACCAATACAATTACGATCAAACTCAATAAAAATTCTAAAATAAGACGGACAAAGTCTCCCTAAAAGTGCAATTAGGGTCCACCTTGTCAAAACAATATATACCAATATATATGCATATATCAACAATTTCAATCACACATAATCTAATATACTGTATATTCATTATAGAATTTGGGCCACACTTCTGCTGCGCACTCTGATCACATCTCACCTCTTGTCATAATGTCTTAGCTTTTCATCATGTCATAACATCATCTCATTGCATTTAATCATATCCTATCATGTCTTAGCATTTCACATCATTCACAATATAATAGCATCATAAATAAAGTATTAACCACTCTATCGACTGACATGTGTGCAAGCGACAACAGTGCTCCTCCGTCCAAGCTGGCTCCTCCAACTTGTGATTATTACCTACATATAGTATAAAAACACGTCAGTAACAAGTGTTACTGGTCCGAAAAATAAAATAACTATAACAAGCTGGCTATGAGAGAAAACTCTAATATGAAAGAAAACATCATATACTCCACGTGAACACTCTGAAGGGCACTACTTAGGAGCCACTGGGCTGCAGCCGGTAGCATCCCGAACTTACTGATCTGTTGCTGCTGATGCCGCTCGACATTTTCTTACTTCATTTTCTGGTCTCAAATCCTAAGCCCTCTCTGTAACACCCCAATCCGGTTTACTCTCAACCCGGACCAGAACTGTTACAAAGGATCGAACTACTCGTAAACCGATTAAGTTGGCTGACCCAAAACCTAAACGGCTACGACATAACCCTCTCGACGTCTCAAGATGGAGCACGCCGCTAATGCGCAAACAATATATGAATGAGATGCAAAACCCTAACAGGATACTACGTGAATGTCATGATAATCACCGCACACCAAAATAATTAAAACAGCAATAAAATTCATAAAATCTAGAATAAAACGGACAGAGCCTCCCCTAAAAGTGCAATAAGGGGATGACCTGTTAAAATACGGCACAATATGTATATATATAAAACAACAATTTATATCACACTAGACTTCAAATCAACTACACATATCGTAATTGGCATCTAGCCCACCTGCAATTCATGTTCATCGTGTTTTTGTTCATTTCAACTCAACATAGCTGATCATTCCTGGACATTGGAACTTTTCCAAAACATTTCTAAGAAAATTCATACATTTCTAAACAAGATCTACAAGTCTCATAGCTCATGCATATGTACACAACATGTATATCACAAGCATCATTCAACCCACATCATATCTTACGCAAAAGTCGGCGCGGCGCCAGGTATGCGTGTGCAATGCAAGCGCTACTCCTTCGTCGAGGCCGGCATACACCAATCATCATCCTCACCTACATATAGTAGAAAAACGTCAGCAACGGGTGTCACTGGTCCGGAAATAACTAATATCAAACTGGAACATGAGAGCAAACTCTCATGGAAAGCAAACCATCATATATATCTTCCTCAAGAACTCTCATAAGGGCAACTACAAAGGAGCCGTCGAGCAGCTGACTCAACAGCATCCCAATCTATCTGGTACTGTGCCGCTCACGACACTTCTTTTCAGTACTTCACGTAAAACTTTTATCCTAAGCCCTCTCCGAACCTCCATATTACTCCTGGCCTTGAGCACGTAGACCGAGCACTCTCAGGCAGTCGCCTTTAGTACCCTTTGAACCACAAGTCCGGACATGCGCTGTACTAAACAGTACCCGTAAACCTCCACGTCCTCCGGGTGTGAGGAACTCAAACGCGGAGTTGTCAGGATCCCTCGGGAATGGAACAGTCCGCTGGCACTAATCCAGAGCCCGCTTTGACTGGCACGGCATCCGCTCATGGTACGTGCAGTCGACTCATCTTCTCTTGTCTCACTGAAAACTCGATAAAACTATTTATAGGGCTGGGTCAGGATTTATTATAATAGGCCCGAAGGCAACTTGAGGTGGATCTTATTTTCGAAAACAAACTCGAGGGATCTCATCCTCGAGGGTTATTAATTCCGAAAAACATCGACCAGGTGACCCGTGTTAGGTGGGGTCCAATAAATCATCCACCTGACACGTCCTACGATCAATAAATCAAATCACCGATAGAATGGAGCGATAAAACCTGAGAAGCGTGTCCTAACGGACCTGTCAGAAGCTCCAAGCGCAGTCTCGTGCCTAGACGGCGAGCTCCTGCAACGAACCTACATGAACATAACTATTTACTAACGCCCATACATATATGATGCACGCCTATATAACTAATATATCCACATGCATACAATCATCTAATCAAACATGACAATTATCTCGACAATTACCCTACATCTCTAATTGTCAAGCAAGTTAATAATTTTATCATTTCATATGTTACTTATTACCTAGCACTTTTAATTCCAATTTCAAAGCATACCTATTCTAATTAGGTGACAATGGTTTAATCAATTTAATCTGTTTAACTTAATGCTAGCATGCAAAACCTAATTCATACAAATTCATAAATTAACTAGTTAACAAGCATTTAATTAACTATTCAATGGTTTACTAACAATTTCATTACTAAGCATTCACATCATACAACACAATTTACGCTAATCATCACATGTTTATCATAATCACGATTAATTAAACTAAAATCATGAAGTTAATAAAATTAATTCTAATATGCTACCATGACCACAACATGTATGTAATAATTCTAAAAAAGAAGGAAGAACCACCTCGCGATCGGCGCTGAAATCGGTGCCGACAGACGAAGGCGGTGAAGGTGAGTCGGCGGTTTTCCGGCGACTGTGCCGGCGGTTTTCCGGCAGCTCCGGTGGTTTTCTGGTGACTACTCCGGCGAGGCAATCGGAGGTAGGGGTTAGCACCGTCTCGGTGAGCTGAACCCAATGGTGGTGACGACGAGGGCAGCCGCGGCGGCGATGGCCACCAACGGCGGCGTCGAGTGCCGTCGGGGCGGTTGGCCGCTCCGATCAGAGCCACGGCCGACCTCGACGGCGGCGCTAAGCAGGGGGAAAGGTAGGGGAGGTCGAGGGGAGAAGCTCCGACGTCATGGCGGCGGCGGTCCGCGCAGACGGCGGCGGAATCGTGTCGGGAACGGCGGGAAATCGAGGGCGATTTCCGGCGTTGCGACGGCCGGACGGTGGCCGGGCGTGGTCGAGGCGGCAAGGCGACGGCACGGCCGGGCTGGGCGGCGTCGACCGGCGGCAGGTGGCGTCGACGGCGGTGGAAAAATCTTAGGGGCGGCGGCGGTGAAAACACGGGTGGGGGGAGGAAGATGAGAAGTATGAGGGGGTGGCAAAGTTGTAAATAAGACTTGACTCGACACCGGCTCGAGTCAAGAATGATAACGAACTCGGAATAAATCCTAGAAAAATCTAGAAAAATTGGGAAAAATCCCATAAAATCAAATAAAATATCACAACATCCAAATGACATGTCGTATAACTAATAACCCACCCGAATACCATCTAACGCGTCCTAATGCGTTATTCGGCCTAAACTAATTCTACGGTCACAACATAAAAATAAAATAAAATCATCAACTGTATACTCTCATATCTACTGATAACTCAGTCTGCTGATGCGTATCTGACGCTATCATCGATACTTGGGTATACATAAACCCTCATAGCACGTGCGCACGGTCGGCCTCGGCCCCGCACACGTGTTCTGAAAGCTGAACCGACTCAAACTACGGTCAAACTGACCGGCTAACGACTATAAAACCCTGACTCGAGTCGCGGGTTTTACCTCTCCCTACCTCCATATTTCTCTTGGCCTCGAGCACGAAGGCCGACTACTCTCAGACAATCGCCTTTAGTACCCTTTGAACCACAAGTCCGAACATGCGCTATACTAAACAGTACCCGTAACCCTCCACGTTCTCCGGGTGTGAGGAACTCAAACACGGAGTTGTCAGGATCCCTCGGGAATGGAACAGTCCGCTAGCACTAATCCAGAGCCCGCTTTGACTGTCACAGCATCCGCTCATGGTACGTGCAGTCGGTTTCTCCATCTCTCGTCTCACTGAAAACGTGAAAACTATATATATATAGGGCTGGGTAGGGATTTATATAATAGGCCCGAAGGCAACTTGTGGTGGATCTTGTTTTCGAAATCATCCTCGAGGGATCTCATACTTGAGGGGTTATTAATCCGGAAAACTGTTCGGTTAAATGGCCCGAGTTAAGTGGGATCCGATAAAACGCCACTTAACCCGTCCTCCAGATAATAAAATAAACATACAATAGAAAGAGCGTAAAACAGAGACGAGTCCTAAACGGACCTGGTAGAAGCTCCAAGCGTGTCATCGCGCCTATGCGGCAAGCTCCTACTCCGTACCTACACATCAAAACTAAATACTAACGCCCGCTAACTAAATGATGCATCAAACTCAACATGACCAATACACACTCACAATACAACCAACATCAATAAACAATCAAATAATCATAAGTATGAAAGAAATTCTAACTCCTATTCATACCAATCTTATCGTGTTTTTCTAAGTTACATCGTAATCACTTATCATGCTCTCATTAGATCACTTACTCTTCATTCACACTTAATCTCATCATGCAACTCATCGTTCCATCTATAATTAAGCATTAATCACATCAATAAATCAACCCTAGCATGTAGTGCTAACAATCATCAAGTTTAAATTATAAATTCGGAGGTAATTATACCTCACAATCGGCGACGGCTAGGGTTTCCGTCGCGTGTCTCGGAGCTCGAATCCGGCACTCGTCGATGTCCGTAGTTCGATCGGGATCGACTGGATGAGCTCCGTGGAAGATCCGGCGAATTCCAGCGAATCCGGTTTATCGGCGGGTTCCGGCAGTTTTCCGGCAAGTTTCAGTGGTTTTCCGGCAACTTTCGGTGGTTTTCGGTAGCGGTTACCGGCGGCGTCTACTGGCTGGATAGCAATGGTATTGGGTACCATTGGAACCGGCTCGGCGAGCCCGACGCGTCTATGGCGTCGACATGGCCAACGGAGGCAGCGGCTCGCCAGAAAATGGCTAAAACAGAGCGGCGGTGATGGGTGGACTCGATCCGGCCGACCTGGGTGGCGATGGCCTCTGTTCCGGTCGGGAAAGGTCACTGGGTGGTCGAGCGTGCCGAGGCGACCACTCGATCGCGGCGGCGACGGTCGCCAGAGGCGGAATCGACGACGCGAGCGCAACGCGGGTGCGGCGCTTGCACGGCGATCCGGCATCGCAGTGGCCAAATGGCGGCCGGGACTGGTCGGGGCGGCACAGCAACGCTGTGGCTGGGTTAGGCGGCGACGATCGGCGGCCGGGTCGCGTCGACGGCAGCGACGGTGGCGCACATGGGGGAGGCGTCGGGAAGGGTTTTGGGAAGAAGATGTCGGGAGGGGAGAAAAATAACTGGGTGGCAATTTCGTAAATAAGACTTGACTCGTGTCCGGCTCGAGTCAAGAATAATAACTAAGTCGTATTAAATCCTTAAAAAAATCATAAAAATTGGAGAAAATCCTGTAAAATCAAACAAACACCAAAACATCGTAATGATATGCTCTAGAACTATCAACCCACCCAAACTGCCTGTAACGCGTCCTAACGCGATAAACGACCTAAGACTAATTCTACGATCCACTATATATAAAAATAAAAAAAATAACTGGCATACTCTTATATATTCTGATAACTCATTCTGTTCTGCTGTGTTCATGACGTTATCATCATATACTTGGGTATGCATGACCCTCATAGCTCATACACACGACTGGCGTCAGCTCGGTACACGTGTTCTGAAACTGACTCGACTCGAAAATAACGGTCGAACCGACCGGTCCTGAATATAAAACCCTGACTCGAATCGTGGGTTTTACACCTAGCTCATTCAATTGGCCTAGTTGAGTTGCATACTAGCTATGCCTTATTAAGTTGAATCGTTGATTCAAGGCTCTTGACTCAATTAGTCAGTTTAACTTTGACTCAATTGGCCCGAGTTAATCAAACATCTTTTTTGTACTTATTTTAATATTGTTCGAGTATATATTTACTAAGAGAGTATTTAGACTGAATAGGGACACACTACATATATCACAAGTAATAAACAGTTTTTTAAGTAACTACACTTGCTAAATTACATCTATTGTCAAGTGGTAGATTTGAAGCCCTAAAATCTCATTTTGCAATGGAGTGAAGGAAAAATTTTTGTAATTAAGAATTTGTGTGTAAATTTTTGTACATCAAAACATTTATCAATGAAAAGTTAAACTTATGTTATTTTCTTGTATAAATTTTGTACCTAATAGTTAACACTTAATATAACACTTATTATAGCAAATACTTTCCCATGTTAAAACTATTTCGAGCTAACACTTAATATTACACTTATTATATGACTCCCCCAATTAATAGAGCTATAATTTTTTCTCAAATATATATATTAAAGAAAAAGTTGTTAAAAATCTCAAGTTTTCAAGGCACATATCAACAAAGTTTTTGAGATCATAGAGAGGCGGCTTGCACCAATCTTTTTTTAGAATTTGTTCTACTCTAACAATCTTGCCTCTGGGCCCATCTAATGAAAGAAAAATGCTCTAAAGTGAATTCATGATTAAATATTAATTAATAATTTTGTGTACGCTACCAAATATTAATCATGTAACCCTTTTATAACAGGCTGAAGAGATTTCTTTTTTATAAGGGTGATGACGTTTCTTATTGAGGTTGATAATGTTTTTAGAAGTAATTATTAAGTTTTATAACCACTGCAAAATTATTAGAATTATTAATTTCATTACTAAAAAACATCATTAATCTTTTAAAAAAGTAATATTATTTTATAACGCGAGGTGAGGAAGATGGGAAAAGATTAGACATTTAGAAATTTTGTGGGCTTCTCGCGTAGTTCTATTTTCTTCGAGTGAGTTCATCACCACCTCCTCCTTTATTTGTCATTAATTTATTTTATTTTATTTTATTTATCCCCTGTTAATATTTATTTATATTTTTTTAGACGACTTATATACAACTTCAAAAAAAACACATTCTTGCACGTGTTAACATCCGACCAAAAAAATTTTATATAAGTTTGACGGGCCAAAATCTACCCACGTTTCAATATTTTCGTCTACTAATGAATATAAAAGTTTCAAAAAGAAATAAAAAAACACATTTTTTTCATTTACTTCCTTTATTTAAACCGTAGTTATCCCAATCCGGTACAATTTCTCTCTTTGAATAAAAAAAGCTTCCACTGAACTTGCTACTATTTAAGAGTACTTGACCAAACCCCATCACGTGGATTATCTAAATCTACGTCTAACCGCGTTTACACTCTGTAAAACTAAGCCTCGTTTGTGTTCTACATGGGCTCAAACACATGTACACGAATCAAACAGGCCAATTAAAGCCCACTTGATCTTGGCTCATTCAAAAGTCCATCACTTGTGCCAAGCCCTACTTGATATAGTTCGTAACTCCTACTCTTCCGAGCACATTGCCATGTTGAAGTTGGTGAATGGGCACAAACATGACATGCCTGCTCATGTTGGAGTCCAATAACCCATATCTATTTCCATCTCCTACCCTTGGTGAATTAATTAAGGCAGCTCCACAACATGATAAAGAGATAAGAAGAAAATAAAGATAAGACGGAGGATAGATTAGACAGGTGAGGATTCAAAGGCTTTAATCAAGGAACCGCATAGGTGTTGGGGGGGGGGTGTGTTGGGTGGAGCCAAGAACCACCATTTGCAACAACCATGCTTGCTAGAAATGCTACGAGAGAAGTGCTGCCTAAAAAAAGTACAGCTGTGCCAGACGAGGCTGCTTCCAACCAAGCCACTACCACCACTGTACTCCTCTCATAGCCGTCAACGAACCCAAGTTGAGAGACATTGCTAGAAGAGTCCCAAGTCACTAGAAAATAGCCCAGAAATTCCACGTTGGAGCAGTGCGAGAGCGGCACTCGACCAACTTCTTGAACTCCGTTCTACCAATCATCACCACTGCAAGAGAAGACGTTACCTCCAATCGATCCCTCTCATCGTTAGCTACAAAACCAAGCCAATCCTGCGGCAGTTAGTAGTCATCGTCATCGAAAAACGGCAATAGAACCCGGCCAAAAGTAGTTCCACCAGAACTTTCCAGTGCCACCGCTGCCAGACAAAAGCACCTCCAGCCACCGTACCATCGCCAAACCACTCAGCAATCGGAGTCCTGACTATAAAACCTATGATTTGGGTTAGGGTTTTATACTCGTAAACCAGTCGGTTCAACTGTCTGTTCGAGTCGAGTCAGTTTCAGAATGTGTGTGTTGAGCCGAGGCCGAACGTGTAAATGAGTTATCAGAATGCCTAGTGGTTCTATTGAACCGAGCCCTTCTTCCTTTCCCTATCCCTTTTCTTCTTCTTCCTCCTATTATCCCTACCCGGTACCTCCCCAACCCTAGCCACTCTCTACTTGTCCCTGGTTGCCACCAACAGCGTCGCCATTATCGGTGCCAGCATTAGGTATATGATATTACCTATTTGATTTTGTGATTTCCATTTCATGATCATGGACATTATTACATGATTAATTTGTGAAAAAAACTTGTGTGTTGCCGAGAATTAGGAAAATATGAAAATGTGTTTAAATTGTTTTCCGAATTGTATAAGTTGTTTATTAGATGATCATGGTATTAATTATGTGATTTGAATTCAATAGATTAACATGATATCAACAATAAGTAATAAATAACAAAGGGGTTGAATGATGAGTTGAACCACTAGGTTTTCCTTTATTCAGACATTTGTTGATTAAATCACTTTGACAATTGTTATAGACTTAAACTCTAGACATATCGAAATGGTTGGGGGATAGTACCCGTTGTAGTGTAGTCAGTATGAATAAGTGAATTAGTTATGGTTGGGATTTTCAAGTTGCTTGCTCTGGTGTGAGTAATGATAGTGAATGATATTGTTTCATATCTCAATTAATAATTATGCACCAGTTGCCAGGTTGGAATGTAAGAAAAAAGTATTAAGTGACTTAATTTTCATGGATGTCATTAGTCCATCGTGATTGTTCAGATTATGTAGTGATAACATTTATTTAATAATCTTACATGTCTTGATGTCTTTGTTTTGTTAAATGTTGGTGATCATATAAACTTATGCATCACATTCATGCATCATATAGTTAGGATTAGGCATTAATATTTAGTTGTGAGGTGTATGTACGAAGTAAGAGCTCGCCCGCCTAAGCTTGTGGCCTCGCTTGGAGCTTCTATCAGATCCGTTTAGGACTTGTTTCTGCTTGTCGTTCTATTCAATCATGTTTTAATATTTTGTTTGCAGGATGAGTTAAGTAGTATTTTATTGGATCCCACTTAACTTGAGTCATTTAGCCAATCGTTTTCTAGATTAAGAACCCTTTGAGGAGATCCCTCAAGTCTGTTTTCGAAAATAAAATTCACCTCAAGTTGCCTTCGAGCATATTATATAAATTCATTCTCAGGTATATATATATATATATATATATATATATATATATATATATATATAATTTTATCGAGTTTTCAGTAAGACGAGAGATGATGAAACTGAATCGTACATACCATGAGCGGGTGCACATGCCATTCACAATGGGCTCTAGATTAGTGAAAAGGTTGTTCTATTCACAAGGGACATTGACAACTCCATGTTTTGAGTTCCTTATACCCGGAGAAACGTGGAGGTTTACGGGTACTATTTTGTAAAGCGCACATCTAGACATTTAGTTCAAAGAGCACCGAAGGCGATTGTATGAGAGTACTCAGCGTTCGTGCTCAGGGCCTATAGATATATGGAGGAAATGAGAAGGCTTAAGATATACTGGTAATCCCAAAGGATTAAAAAAATGAAAATGCCGAGAGAGGCATCAGCAGACCTATCAATTCAAGATACTAATAGGTTTGCAGCCTTGTGGTCCTCAGTAGAAGTTATAAAAATAATTTTTTTCACAATACAGTTATATTTTTCAACTAGTAGCATTCATTATTGACGTGTTTTTATTATAAATGTAGGTGCTGATCAGGAGATGATATGATAGCCTGGATAGAGGAGCAATGACATATGTTGCACACACACACATTAATGTTAGAATGTTTTGTTATTTTTACTAATGATATAATGTTATAATGAAAATGTGGTGATAGTAAGATTTTGGTAATGAAATGAAGATCATGAGGAGGTGATGTGACACATATTTCATTAAATATGTTTAAATGTTGAATACGACCCAATTTTAGAATGTTAGTCATGCATACGGGAAATAATTGTGCGCACAGAATAATTTTAATGTTGTGCTATATTTACTTTGTTTGATAGGGTGACCCTTTATCACGCTTTTAGGGGACACTCCTGTTTTATTTTAGAAATTTTATCGTGATTGTTTTTAGTATAAATTATTTGTCATATCATTCATGTAATGGCATGTAACAACTCGCCCGTTCCGAGCCACGATAAGTGTTACTATATGAAATTAAATTTCTCATAAATTAATTTTCTATTAATTTTCAAGATTTTAAATAAACCCATGATATAAAATATAATATAACAAATGCTCAAAATAATCTAAACCTCATGAACCGAACCGAAATCCTACTACCATGCAAATAATCTAAAAGTATAACAACAAATATAAAAAAAATAGTAGTCTAATAACAGAGTCCTTCAGTTGTCCTGACTTCACCCATCCTTTCATAATGTTCACACCTGTGGAGGCAATTTCACGTTAGTGATAAAAACACTAAGTAAAATAATTACAAGAAACAAGTTAATATATTCCACAAAATCTGAATTTGAGTATTTTAATTATTATGAGCCTATGCTGAGCTCTTATTATGCCAGGAGGGGCAGCCACCCTATCCATCTATAATCTCATATATGCGCACACACGCTACGTGGCCCCCGACGTGTAGTTACTTATATTTGTCATTGACTCATCCTCTCAGTATCATAAATACATAATGAGTCGTCTTGCTTCACTGCACCCTATCACCCCTTTCAATATGGGGGCAAGTATTTAATCTCTCAAGAATTTTAAGGGTGTTGCTCCGTGTCGGACTGAGTCAATTCTTTGGCCCCGGTTACACTCGACGCATGGTCCCGGTTACACTCGACGCATGGTGGTCAAATGTGAGCTCAAGGCAACTAAGGCGCCCATATAGAAATATATAATATTTTGAGTAATTATACAAACCTGAAATTGTGATGAGGCACCCTCAACTATGACACACGAACCTAATATAAATGAAACTTCTCTAAAGTCATCCCTTTATGAGTCAAATGTGCTCACAAACTATGTTCGTCCAAATTTTTCACGGCACCCCTCGGCTCAATCATGATGGTTAACCCAGCCAGTCGTGGTTGAACCCGTGGTTATGCCTAATTTAATAGAAATAAGATACGTGAGATTTATTCGGAAGGAGGGAAAGGGGTCCACGAGATTGAAGAAGACGAAGTGGGAGAAGACGAAGTCATTGCATGGAGAAGACGAAGTCATTGCATGGAGAAGACGAAGTCATTGCATGGAGAAGACGAAGTCATTGCATGGAGAAGACGAAGTCATTGCATTGAGAAGACGAAGTCATTGCATGGAGAAGACGAAGTCATTGCATGGAGAAGACGAAGTCATTGCATGGAGAAGACGAAGTCATTGCATCGAGAAGACGAAGTCATTGCATCGAGAAGACGAAGTCATTGCATGGAGAAGACGAAGTCATTGCATTGAGAAGACGAAGTCATTGCATTGAGAAGACGAAGTTGCTGTTCGCTTACTATAAAGAAGGACGCCATTGCAGGTTGAAAGGGGGAGGGGCTGGAAAACGGTGTTCCACGCCCAAGCTGCTGCTGCTAGGAGGAGGACGCCCTACTCCTCCATCCTTGCTTGTTGCTGCTAGGAGGAGGACGCCCTACTCCTCCATCCTTGCTTGCTGCTGCCATTGAAGAAGCTCCTCCATCCTTGCTTGCTGCTGCTAGGAGTAGGACGCCCTACTCCTCCATCCTTGCTTGTTGCTGCCATTGAAGAAGCTCCTCCATCCTTGCTTGTTGCTGCTAGGAGGAGGACGCCCTACTCCTCCATCCTTGCTTGTTGCTGCCATTGGAGAAGAAGCTCCTCCATCCTTGCTTGTTGCTGCTAGGAGGAGGACGCCCTACTCCTCCATCCTTGCTTGTTGCTGCCATTGGAGAAGAAGCTCTTACATCCTTGCTTGTTGCTGCCAGGAGGAGGACGCCCTACTCCTCCATCCTTGCTTGTTGCTGCCATTGGAGAAGAAGCAAGGGGAAGGAAATGTCATGTTGTTGTCTTGCTGATTAAAGGAGTTGCTGAAATCCACCCTGCTGCAATTAAGGTCGCCATTGAAGGTTGATGTTGCTGCTAGGAGGAGGACACCTATGTTTGCTGAATTGAAGAAGGAGACTTGAAGAAGGAATTGCTGAAATACACTCTGCTGCAACTAAGGACGCCATTGAAGGAGACGCCTTGGAGGAGTTATTGCAATCCAGAGGAGGAAGACAATCTTTCCCTTCTGAAGTTGAAGCAGCATTGCAGTTGCAGTTTTCATGCATTTAAGCATGATATGTCTATGGAAATGAATAATTAGGATTGGAAATCGCCATCCCTTGGATACTTGTGACTCTTTAGTCTCATCACGCTGTCTCTTTGCGCGGCAAGGGCGCCTCGGTCCCACCGAACCCTTCCAACCCGACGCGGGAACACTCTAACCCGCACCAGCGGACGAACCCGCGCCGGAACAAACTATTAAGATGATGTTTTGTTTAACATCAACAGAATTCTCCTTTATATAGAAGAATATGTATGGAATTCAAGAAATCACTATATTAAATTTTATAGAAAAAAACGTAATCACACATAACTATATTAAATACTAACCATTAATTTGATGACGAAAAGTTAAAAACTGACTATTAAGTTAATACAAATGGGTGTTAAATCCTAAATATTCAATAAATAAAACTAATTTAAAACCATCCATAAATATTGTCGTATCGATACACTAAATGTCATAATTGATAATTTATAATATTGATTTTCAAGAATTAATTTAATTAAATATTATTTATGGATCGTTCTAAAATTTACAAAACCTTAAATAAAATAACCTAATTATTTTCAAGGTTTTATATGACCTGTTAAGGTTCCTTGTATCTTATACATGCATAACGATGCTTATATTTTATTGTAAGACGCTGATAGTAGATCCATTTGGGTTAAGTTCAGGACATCCGACTTAATAGGGTAACCCTTAACATTCTGATTAGGTTCGTGAGTGAGCTAGATTTGGGGTGTTAAGGTGATCTCCATCAACCTCAACCACAGGAAAAGTCATTGATGGAGCCACCAAAGCAGCTGTTGCATCGCCACTGTAACCGGGTTCATTAGGCCCGCTTACTAATGTCCACGCTCGCAGCCTATCCAGATCTGCAACCAAGTCTAGGACTAGTTCGTGACCTAGATTCAAGTCATCACACTGTGCGCTGCCTGTAGCCGGTGCACCTGTCCGTCTGGGACCCGTCCATGACCCACATTCTAGTTCAATCCTTTTATCACTCTGAAAATAATTTGAGGGCTTTCCCAACTTCAAATTGATACGAAACTTGTTACCCTATAATTTTTGGATGCTCCAAACGTAGTGGTGAAGATATTTTGAAGATTTAAAAACAAAAAGGGATGAAGTATGGTATTGGAGTCGAGACTATCAATGGTGAATTTATTTAAAGGTTGTAAAAATTTTACTATTTTGTGTAAAATGTAAAATCAAAGAAAATAGTGGATTTGTGGTTATTAAACCACTGTGGAATAACTTAGAGATTAAAATTAAACCCTAACAAACCATATAAAAACCCCTATGTGTTTCCTTGCTCGCGACACTCTTATATTTTTATTTTTATTTTATTTGTACAATTTCTTTGCGTGATAATTGAACCGAACCCACTCATTCAACGCAACTCTAACTTGAAGCAAAGCAAGTATAGCAGGGCAAAAACCCTGCGCTTGAACAGTTAGCTTGCATTGTAAATGTTAGATATTATTTTATTTAAAAAATATATTTATTGGACCCACAATTTATTTTTATTTTATTTTATTTTTTTCAAAACAAAGTGAATTGATTCTTATTAGTAGGACATTAGAAATTAAGGTTGACCGGGTTAGAAAGCTTGACCCTTCAAGGGGAGATATGTCCAAACCCCTACCTCTGAGGTAGATATTGCATGGTAAGGTATGTTTTTTTTAAAATCAATTCTTTTTCTTTTCCTTCGTTAATTACATCTCGATAATTACCCCCTCGATCAAGGTAAGTATTTTTCTTCTCTGCCGGCCGCGTAACCATAACTTTTATATTTATTCTCGGGCTTTCTGATTTAGATTAAATTAGTTAAATCTTAGGTAAAGATGTGTTTAAGGAAATGATGAACAAAATCAAGGAATTGAGAGCCAAAGATGTTAAAGATGCACGAAAAATATGGGGAGAAACGTGGACAAAAGATTGATACGTTTAGATAATATTTGTGGATGACAATAATCAGAGCTCCTAAACGTTTGATAAATGAAGCTTCTATTAATCATTAATAGAATAGAATGCATGGAGTTCGTTCTTCTGCCGTATGATGTATCATCTAGCAGGAAATTTTGTCCAGTAAGAAGATTAAATCACTCAGATAAACACTTTTTTGCCAACTAATTGGTAAAAATTACAAAACTAATACTGAAATAGGAGTGCGTAAATGAAGTAATAAACTTGAATCTCACAAAATGGTAGTTATGCCAGTTCAAGTAAAGTACCCTCACGAGTGATGACAATATAAATACGCAAGTATAACTAGAATTAATATTCATATAACTAAATTCTTGAACAAGTAATTCACATAGACATATATGATCCAGAAACAATATCATGAAACGGTATGCGCCCATGTCGACCACCAAAAGGCCCACCCACCACTGTCCAAAGACAAGGAGACATCAAGTTCATAATGCCAAAGCCCACAAATCTGAATGTGCATCTTCACACTGAAAAGCATTTGTTTTCCAAACTACACGATAGAACATTTTCTACCTGTTGTTCTGACGTTGCACTTGTTTGACTTTGCGGGCAGTCATTACATTATAAACTTTTTGACGTTTTTCCATCTTTGCAAACACCTTTTGATGTACAACAGAGCAAGCAATGTGAAGCCAAACTAGTCAACCTGCTAATCAAAGCAGTTACCATCGTGTACTTGCTCCTTGTCGACACTCTTACACAAAATGAATGATAAACATATGAAGTCGGCAAGTGGTGTTCATGGGGCTCTCTCTTAGCACTTATTGTTCATAAAAATGTTCACATTACAAAAGTGAACACTAATAGTTTGTATTTGTAGAGCTAAGCTAAGATGGGGATGTTCGTCAAGGACACGTTGACATTATCTTCCCAGTTTTCTTAATAAGAAAGAGTTCTTAGTCGGCAATGCGAGTTTAATGAACAAATTACGAGTTCAATCATGTTCGTGGCTACCTGCTGCTAAGTTAGAAGGTCATTACTTGATAATTGCAGAATTGGCGAGGGGTGGTATATTCAGTTCAATTTATTCGAATTGGGTTTAATTGAATTTTGAAATTATGAATAAAATATTTTATTAGACAATATAATATTTTTTGTTAATATTTAATTAAATACTAGATAAAATATATTACTGTTGATAGCTTATCTTATGGGTCGGCCATGATCATGCCCCACTCAAATCTTTATTTTGGTTAGAATAGATTTCATTTAAGATAGTTAATTTCATATATTATATTAAGTGAAGAGTTACTCTATTAAGTAAAAAAACCTGTATTCAATAGAAATAATTAGTTTTTTTAATTCTACTAGATATAAACCAGAACTGTTTGGTTGCCAAATTGTCTATAAATAGATGATTTCTTTAGTCATTTAGAACATCGACATGAGATAGAATTAAAAGTTATCTTGAGAATTTTGGATAAAGATCTACTTAGTAAAACCCAGACGGCTTGTATTTGATGTTATAAGGTACGAATCTATATATTATCATTATTTTTTACACATGATTTTCAACAAAATAATAGGTCTTAGAAAAATTACATATTTAAAAACAGGGTACAAATTAAAATAATACAAAGACTTAAATTAAACCGATTGATTAACAAATAGGGCAAAATATTTAGAATTATTATGATCTCCCTTGTAGGATATTCATAATAATTAGAAGTAGTTTATGGGGGAATATTTATTATGGTTGGATTGTATTTACGATTAAAGATCCAGTTCATTAGATTCAACATTAACTCTAAAAAATAAGTTTATGGTTGGATTGTATTTAAAAAATTGAGTGTATAAAAAAGTGAAAAAGAAAAAATGACAAGTAGGGCCAGCATGGCTAACGCCGTTACACAGATCTACGGTGGAGATCCCAATGAAGGCAAAACACCGCCAAGATCTGGCGTCACTCAACAAAGCTGTCACCGATCCACAACGGTCATCTGTACTCAATCCATCCCACGCAGGGCCCCACACACTCCTAAGAAACGGACAGGCCCCACTTCTACCCACTAAAGACACGAGTTGGTCTGACCCCTCCCTCATCTGTGGTGCAGGCCGCCTGCTCCCTGCCTGACATCCACTGATGTGCGTTACGTTATGTTGTACGTTGCTGCCTTCAATGATCGATCACTCCCTCCTATTTAATCTTTTGTGGTAGTAATCCTTTACGCACCATTATTGATTGCTCTCTCGAGCTCCCTCTTCCTCCTCCTCTTCAACTATTAATCTATTATTAGGAGCAGCACTTTTATAGAAGGATGATAAGAGGGAGATAGGGAGAGAAGGGTAGACTTGATTGCCAACTAATTGCAGGTATGTTTGTGCTTTTTTTTTGGAACGGGTGGTGGGGTGGTCTGCATTGTTTGTGAATGTGTTCTTGACAATGTTGTGTGTGGATTTGTTTGGGGCTTGAGCAATGGGTTTGTGTGTTTTGAAGGGAGAGATTTATCAGGGTTGTGGCTCTTTGAAAAGTGGTGTGGAACAGTTTACGTGGGCATTGCCTGATCTTGAGTTTTTTGTGCTAGCTCTAAAGGGCTGTGTGCTTGCCCTGCTTCCTCGTTTCAATTTCTTCGTCCTTGGTGAAAGTGGCATTTTTACCCCTTTTTCCCTTCTGCAAAGTGGTTTCCTGTAACTGAATGGGATTTTTTTATTTTTTATTTTGGAGGTTGAAACTTCATTGGTTTGATGTATTATATATCCGACCTGAGTACTCTTCATCACCTCGTAGTTGTATTTATTCACTTGTTATTTCATAAATCTACCCGTGTTATTGCGTCTCTTGTTCACGTTGCTTCTGATATGATTATTATCATACCAACCAAGATTTTTCCCCATCATTGATTCACACAATGAGGCACTAATCATCATCACCATTCACCTCCCAAGCAAACTCATCAATGTGCATGATTCACATATCATCAAAATCTTCTTATACACGTGATCTACTGCATTGCAGCACAGATAATATACAACGATGAGCAAGACTTGCAGAAGCAGTATGACCATGGCCTCCACCGTCTTCCTCACTCTCCTATTAGCTCTCCTCACCTCCTGCCCTCTCTCAGGTATGACTAAGATCAATCTTTCTCTACTCTTCTTCTCAGCAATATTAATGCAAAAAGATCAAACGCATCGAAAAAGATTTGATTTTTATGATCTTGGTATGATGATCAGAGTGTGGCGCCGTGGGAGTGAACTGGGGCAGAGTGGCGGACAACCTCCCCCGGCGGCAAAGGTGGTGGAGCTGCTCAAGACCCACGGCCTCACCCGAGTTAAGCTCTACGACGCCGACCCGACCGTCCTCGCCGCGCTCGCCAACGCTAACATCACCGTCGTCGTCACCCTCCCCAACGAGCTCCTCGCTGCCGTTGCCAAGCGGCCCACCCAAGCCTATTACTGGGTCGCCAAGAACGTCGCCGCCCACCTCCCCGCCACCCGCATCGCCGCCGTTGCCGTCGGCAACGAGGTCTTCGTCGACCCCCGCAACCTCACTGCCCACCTCCTCCCCGCCATGGCCAACGTCCACGCCGCCCTCGCCAAGTACGGCCTCGACGCCGCCGTCAAGGTCTCCACCCCCATCGCTATAAGCTGCCTCAACACCTCCTACCCGCCGTCCGCCGGGGCCTTCGACCACACCCTCGCCGGCGCGGCCATCAAGCCCATCCTCGAACTTCTCAGCCGGACCAACTCCACCGTCATGCTCAACGCCTACCCCTTCTTCGCGTACGCCGCAAACGCCGACGTCATCCCCCTCGACTACGCCGTCTTCCGCCCCAACCCAGGCGTCGTCGACCCGGCCACCAACCTCCGCTACACCAACCTCCTCGATGCCCAGATCGACGCCGTGTACGCCGCCATGGCCGCGCTTGGCCACCGCGACGTCCCGATCACCGTCTCCGAGACCGGCTGGCCGTCGAAGGGGGACGAGGACGAAGCCGGGGCCGGGGTCGCCAACGCCGCCGCCTACAACGGCGGGCTGGTCCGCCGCGTCCTCGTCGGTGCCGGCACGCCGATGCGGCCGGAGGCCCCCGTCGACGCCTACCTCTTCGCGCTGTTCAACGAGGACAAGAAGCCGGGGCCGACGTCGGAGAGGAACTACGGCCTGTTCTACCCCAGCGAGGAGAGGGTGTACGACGTGCCGTTCACGGCGGAGACAGTCAGGAGGGACGAGCGGACCAACGACGGCGGCGAGGCGGCCGCCGGAGTGTCGTCGGCGGCGGTGGGGCGAAGTTGGTGCATCGCGAGGGCGGCGGCGGGGGAGGAGAGGTTGCAGACGGGCTTGGACTATGCATGCGGGGAGGGGAGAGCGGACTGCCGTCCGATCCATAGGGGTGCCACGTGTTACAATCCGAACACGGTCGTGGCCCACGCCTCCTATGCGTTCAATAGCTACTACCAGCGGAACGGGCGTGGGGCCGGGACTTGCTACTTCGGTGGGGCCGGCGTCGTCGTCACCTCCGAGCCTTCTTGTACGTATTATTTCTACCCTCTCTTACTACTTATTTCCAAAGAATGCGTGTTAATATTTGCCTAAAAAGTTTAAGGTTGAATTTAGGTTAGACCTGATTTTATTTTATTCAGATGATGGCACAAAATTTTGAGGTTTAAGCTCATTCATTGGGACAATGGTTTGGGTCATACATAAAAAAATTAAATTTAAACTTAGGACCACTGAAAATAATGTTATTGAATTTGGTTTCAGATGAATGATGATGGTATAAAATTTTTAAGTTATAAGTTGGGTTAGCTCATATTATGTGGACCGGATTTGATTAGGATAATGGTTTAGGGGGAAATGTGTATCACGATATAAGATTAGTTTAGCTCAATATGGATCAGATTTTAAATCGATGATAGTACAATAGTCGAGGTTTTAAGTTGGGTTAGCTCAATTTAATATGGATAGAATTTGGTTCAGATTATGGCTTGGGGCTATTCCATGCAAGATTAGAAAGAGATTATGATGTAAGCAGACGAATAATCACTTTCAAAAATGATTATAGTTTTTATGCAATGTGATGTCACCTTCATGTGTTATTATTCGCGTGCCGCCCTAGAAGAAAGTTTTTTATTTTGCTAAAATGTTGGATATAAATTGCACAACGAATGAATTAAAGTGGGGCAATGGTGTGATGCAGATGGGAAGTGCGCTTTTCCCTTTGGAGAAGAAGCGTGAATAGAGAACAGTCGATGCCAAGATTTAATGCTGTGGTTGAAGAGGAAGAGCAACTACAACTCCTACTTTTATATATATAAGGATTATAATTTAATATTGTACTTAGTGTTAGCTTTTGGGGTAGTATTCTTGTTGGTGTAGACAAATTAGTTGGATCATTATCCATTTTGTTTTGTAAGTAGGGGTTATTGTTATTGTAGAAAACAGTTGCTCTCATCCTCGGCTCGAATGTTGCACCCTATTGGAATATCAATTAAAAGATATTATTTAGGAATATGGGTAATCAAAAGATTTACACTTGGCCCCTATCAAAATGTCTTAAAATGATTTTTAGTTGGCCATATCACTTGAAACCCCTTATTTTCGGAGATTATCTATTTAATTTAATCGAAAAAATAAGTCACACATTTGAAGGGAGCCTTTAGGGGCATGATAAAAAAAAATCTTTGGGGGACTGCATGGTCGGAGTGTTACTCGTCTTTGGTCAGGGCGGTTGAAGCAAGAAGGGGTTTTCTTTTTCCAGGCAATTAAAAAAACAAGGGTTGTCTAGTGTGACTTGACCGGCGAGTACTGTGCATGTATGGACAGTGTGGTATAGAAAATCGAGAAGGGGGTCAAGATTCCTTCGGCTTCTGATGACAGATCCTGGGCCATTTTCACGAACATCAAGACGAGAAAAAAATAATTTTTATTATGTATTTTGTTAGTAATAATATATCATTTTCCTGAATGAGTTGTCATGATCAGTTCCACTCCGAGTTTGTACTTTGCCCACATAGATGAGTGGATGATTGCCCCTTGGATTCCTTTCTCGCCACACTTTGAAATCTGTGCTTGCTTGACATTATTTTAAGGAAGCAAATTATATCTCCTCGTTTTTTTACTAAGCAATTTTGACTCCTTGATCACCTTCCGCTCCAGATTCCAATCCCCGGCGATGGATTATACTACAGTACAAAGTCAATCCCCAAGAGACTTCCCTAACCCACGCACCTATTTAAAGTAAAAATACAAACTTATTAGACTGGGCCTTAGTATGGAAACCTAAGTGTTAGCTTCCAAATAAAAGATTTGGGTAATTCTGATAGAAATCCTATTTATCAGAAAACCCAAGTTCAGATGGATACGTGCAGATACTCACAACACAATCTTCACCACTAAGTGCAATAAAAATTGAAGGGTTGAAATCGCAGGACACAGAATGCCTACATTGGAATTCTTTCTAGACTAAGCAATGGGCGGGGTTAATTTGGAATTAACCTTGCTCAAAGAAATGTTGTTCAGTTAAATTTAACTCTTTCTATACGAGAATCTTGTTAAGTTGAAGCAAAGTATTCAATTCCAAAAGGTCCCAATTTTACTTTCCATTTATATGTTTCAAGAGATAAGCATGGACAAGACGGGCAAGCACTTTACTCAGATGAGCGCAGTTAAATCTATACAAACAAAAAATCAAAAACCAAACTGGAACTTCCAACTAGATTCAGCACAGGGTGATGCACGTAGCAGAAATACCTGCTGTGTAATATCTGAATTTGACAAGCTACAATTCCTGCAAAACATCATTGGCAACTTTTAAGCAAAATTATAGCAGGCCGACGTAAATTACTTTTCAATACACTTTCTTACCTGTTTTTACACTAAGCAATAGTTACCCCAAGTTTCATTGAAGCTTTCCATATTCCAAACATTTTCACAGTAAAGTAACTTGCCTCAAACAATAAGTTTCATTGGCATCGTCACTTTGCTTCAAAATACCTCCCAGCACAAAACACCCAAAATCTGTGTTAAATGCATCGCAATTTTCTGATCAAGTAACATTCACATCCCAAATGCTCTGTTATATATATCACCAGAACTGGACATTCGAAACTTATGCTCGTCAAATCCAGAAAAATATTTGTTGAGTCCATGTCTGTCATTCCTAAGAAGCTCACTCATGCCACCAAATTCATTTCCAGCCTGGCCCTCATTCCAACCATCCCAATGACCATTTGACAAATGAGAATTTCTAGGCTGAAGTAATGACATCTGTGCAAAGTTAGACAGATTGCTTCCATCAAATCGAGAATGGAAATAGCCATCATTAGAGGGTGTAATCCGGTTGTCACTTGTATCAACATATCTGAAATTCTGATGATTAGATGCAGATTGCTGTTGCATTAACATTCTAAGTCTAATATCATTTTCGGAAGAATTAGCTAAAGGTGAGTAGGAAGAAGACATATCAACGCTTGAGTTCATCAGTCCAACTGGTAGTTTCCCTTTACCCACAGCCAAAATTGCGGGATCAATAAATTCAACATCAGTGATGTTTCCAATACTACCGCTACCAATCTGAAACTCTCTTCTAAGGGGCAGGGTATCATGGAGTTGGTTCCCTGAAAAGTGAAGACAAAAGCATGGCTTTATTAGGAAGAAAACAAGCAACTAAATTAGTATCATAAAGTACAAAAGAAGTTCTGGAATGGCTACTATAAAGAACAGATGGCACCTTTTTTAGAAAAAAAGGAAAAATAAAAAAAACCATTCTCATTTCTTTTAGGGCAAGCAAAATAAAGATATTCTTTAAAGACGGGTGGATAACAAAGGAGGAGAGCAACATAAATTTACAAACCTAAAGATATATCAACACTCCTATTTTGCCTATCTTGAGAAAAAAATCCAGGTGGTGGCGCTCTGCTTGGAGCAGAAAATCCGGGGGCGCAGTAATTTGAGTCCTTGCACCTGCAAGAAAAAATATAAACAAAATTGAATTGAGTCATCCAACAAGATACTAGAAAGAATAAAAACAAAATCAACAACATACATTTGCAGAAGTATCAAGCTAATCCAAACACCAACTTATCAATCAAGGCCACAGGCAAGATACAAAGCAAAAAACCAGTATTTGAATAGAAAACAAACATTAACAGGAAATGAGTATGATAATTTTCATGTTAATCTTTCTCTCATTGGTTCACTTTATGTACCTTCAAATACAGAAAAATTGCCCACAAGGGATACCCTACCAAAGCCAACATATGATTGGGTGTTATCTGATCATAACAGCAGTATCAGAAGGCTATGCTAAACACGTTATACATCAGTCGGTCAAAGTACTAACAAAAATAAATTTCAACACCTCGCCTAGCTAGCATGCACTTGTATAATTGTGTTGTAAAACCTCAATCAACGACGAAAAACTGGCAGGTACATACCAGAGGATTTAGCTGACTGAAAAACATGATTGTTGTTAACAAGACTTTCCAGTTCTTCAAATCCGTGATGAGATCCATTTTGGTATTTATTTCCACAGGTGCTCCTCTTATCAAGAGCATCAGGTTGAACAAATAAGTTTTGCATATTTACACCATAGCTGCTGAAAGAAGGCTCTGAATATGTAGTGTTGCTGACAAAATCATCATCCCTGGCGAATGAAAACCTTGATTGGCTACTGCTGTGTATCTTCCGAGATCCTGGAAATCCCATTGAACCACCCTGCTTGTCAGACTCATTTAACATCTTAGCAAGGTGATCCGATGAGGTCAAAAATTCGCCACAAGAATCCATGTCCAGAGACAAAATACTGGATATGATGCTGTTTTCTATATCAGGTTCTGAATTGTTGTTGTCATCTTCAAATACACCTTCGGCACTACCTAAAACATGATCACTCACACTCTGCGGAAAACTATGGGCAGTTTCCACCAGGCAAGTAACCTTACAGGGTTCAGAACTGAGAGAGCCATTAAAAACTGCCATTACACTCTGATCTGAATAATTTTTACAACCATTATCTACATCTCCAAGACACCTGTCACCAGAATCTCCAAAATCCGATGAACTACTAGAAAATAATACATCAAGCTTTCCATCCTCAAAAGCAGGTATAGGTGCTGGTGAAGCAGGTGTGTATTTTTGTGTTACCCCATTTTCTGAAGCTGTATCACTTCTAACCAGCGACCATGAGAATTTTGAAACTGCTGTCTCCAGCTCATTTTCACTATAATGTAGCTCAAGTTTATCAGAATTACAAATTGATTCAGCATATTCTGACACTGATTTTTGTCTAGAAATAATGCCAGAGTCTGGATTTCTATAAATCATTGAAATTGTTGAACTACTGACAACGTTTGCGGGCACTTTAGATGAAGAATCAGAAGTAGATTGTATGTGTATTGTATTGACGTCATCTGTGTTCTCTATTGTTTGAAAGTCTCCACTCGTAGGCCATTTGGAAGGTTGCAAAGTTGGTGCATTCTCATTCAAAAGCACTTCATGTGCTTCATCAATTCCAGTCCCTTCAATTGAATCCATTGGCAATTCAGATAAAAAACTTGCGCTTGAATCTACTGCCGATAAGGTTGGTAAACTAACAGGCTTGCAGACACTCTGTGAGACACCATTATTAACCTGTGCACGACTAGCCATGGCACGCGTGCCCCTGAAAGATGGATAAAGTCTCAGGTACGATAATGCCATGCAAAGAAACAATTCAAAGTAATATTTTGATTGCTGAGATCAACAGGAAGGCCCAACTAACATATTATCACTACTTACCATGAAGCTGCAGCTGGCAGAATGCTAGACCTTCCAAAACCATTTTTTGGAGGAGAACCTTTAACAGGCACCGGAGGATTCTACAGGCAGAAATCCAAAAATCAAATGTTAAGTAACATTTCCAACAATTAAATTTTAGACTAAATTATTACGCCAACAAATCATACATTTGATCCATTTTTCGAAATCATCTTCACAGGAGTAGCCATGCTACTCCCGTTGGAATCATCAACAGGTGGCGGTAAAACATTGCCAGCTCGTCTTTGTGGGATCAAAGCAAGACCTGTAAGTTGTTGAACCCTGTCCCTGGAGGCACAAATTCAAGTATTAGATAACAAGAGAATCAGGTTCTTCACAAAAATGGTATATACTCTATGACAATGTCAGATGAACTCACGCAGCTCATATCCAACTGCTAAAGAACAAAGACAACAAAATGGCACATTAAAATCAAACCATTAATTTGTAGCAAATTACTCAAAGTTCGTCTTCTCAAAATTGATCTGCAAACCACAAAATACACAAACCTCACAAAGTACAACAACCGCTTTACACAACAAATTATTTCCTTTAAAAAAACAAACATCCCAACCAGTGCAATGTGCCTACCAAAGTTGAAGTAATGAATAGAAAAATATTCCAGTAATAGAGTTTCTGAAACTCCTTTATCTTAACCACATTTCAAAATTTGGTTGGGGACAGGATTACATAGATGCTATTCCGCAATACTACCATTTGCATTCTTCTCATCAATTTGAAAACACAAAATCAATGTTGTCTTTTACGATGAACAAATAACCATCAAGGAAAAGAGGAAGATCCATGGATCATAAATCCAAGAGTAAAATTAAACTGACCCATCTGATCTACCAAACACAAAAAATAAGATTAGAAAAGCTAAGGAACAGAGAACAATCAAATCTTCAATAACTAGATAAAATATTTGCAGCAAGCAAAACATGCCAGTGTATTTATGACAAGTGTTAGATAACACTCCAACAGCTAATAAACTTTCTAAAGAGAATCTTAACTTTAAAGAAGGCAACAAACGGACATGCAAGCACTCCTGTTTGCAGAGTGATTCATATGCCCAAACAGAGGCCTAAGTGTATCAAATGCAGTTACCAAAATTGTAATCTTGATGAAGAAATCATCAAGTTGAGATGTGTGAATTCTTCTTCACTCCACTTAAGAATACATAGAACAACATAGCTAAAATCCCTATATAAAGAGAAATCCAACAATTTCACACCAAAGAATGTTGAATCCCAATAAAATAAAAAAATCAAGCTACAAAAGACACCTTACAAATATGGCAGCAACTAGAAATGAGATAGAATACAATTAATGCACAATGGGAAAAGTTAAAAACCTTGTATAAGATGTAATTAGCTCATCCTTGGTAAAACTATTCTCTTGAGTGCCAACCTCATGCAAATAGAGACAATCAGGATTGGTGCAAGGCTGGTTCAATTTCAAAAGAAACTTTTAGTGTGTTTCCAGTAAAATACAGTCCATGAAATGACAATAGAAATGCAAATTGTTAACCAATTCAGTTCTTAAAGCATATGCACGCAATCATTGAGAGGAATTAACACACCATGTTTCTCAACCAAGCATGGCAATACTTCGTTGTACCAAAGCTTGCTCTGCAACATCAAAGAAAGCACTCACAATTAGTACTTTATATGATTAGATAGGCCATATGAAACATAATGAAAGAAAACTATGAACCTCAATGGCCGTCCTTCCAGCATAAACCCATGAACAGAATGAATGCATCGAACAGCTTCTTCTTCTTTTGTGTAGGTAATATATCTAAAATAACAATCAATCAATGATGGTAGCACACGACAGGCACTCAACAATCTTCAAATAGATAAAAAAGATAAAAGGAAATACAAAAAGGGAATTCATCAAAACACTTAAAATATTAAAAAACTGGATTCATTAAAATATAGTATGATTAAGGATCAATACTCTTGTTTTCAAACATTTGGGATAAAGGGGATGACGGTGATGAAGAAAGAAATAGAAAAAAAGGTAACAAGATATCACCTCATACAGTTGTTTTCAAAAAGTTTGATAGATTGAAATCATGGATTTTACAAATGCAAAATAAATAAACTAACTCATAGAAATGTAAAACATTCTCTCTGCAAAGAGATCCAAATCTTTTATGAAGTGCACATGCAATGGTTTTCACAATTGTGGATTTTTGCAGAAAGAAGACTGGCTACATTAAGCAGTCACATTTATTTGCACAATTTGTCACAAAGAAACATCAACATTGATCAAAACAGTTATAAAAGAAACTTATCAAAACAGTTATAAAAGAAACTTAAAAATAAGAAAGTATGATGTACTTACACAGTACAAGTACCATTACTAGAAGACTGATGACCACTCCCAGTTGGTCGAGTTATGGATACTTTTAAAACCTTTCCATACTGACCAAAAAATTCTTTTCTCTCTAAAGTCTGTTGAAGTTCAATAATAAACCAATACATTAAGTAAATAAACGCTCATTATGCAAACCATTACATAAAACACAGTACTCACACTTTCATCTGCTAGATCAGCAGGAACTCCAATCACATACACAAGATTGCGCTGGATAACTCGAACACTACTGAGATGCTTCCTCCCCTCAGATGATTTCAACTTTGACTTCTGCGGTTTCATCTTCTTCTCAGAACTTATTTCAGCCACCATTCTATGAAAAAGAAAATTTAATAATTACAATTAATCTTATTCAATAAAAAGCTACGACGTGGACAGTATTATTTTTCTAGCAATAAAAGCCAAAACAAAATTACATACTTGAACTCGTAAAAGAACAAAGTATTACAGGTAAATTTTTTTTTAAAAAAATTGAGCTTAATAGCAGATGAACAGAATTATTATTCTCAAGAAACTTCAATACAATCAAAACCTAAAAAATCACATAACTAGTAGCCACATAGAAGAGAATAAAATAACAACCTCTCACACTTAGCAGCAGCTCCTACAATTCTTTCTTTGTCATATGGTGTGCGACAAGCGGGACATCGTCCTTCACTGTCATCCTTCTCAGCCATCTCAATAATATGGTGCCAGCACCATACACATATCTAACATTTAAAAATGAGAAACTATATTATGCATGCATCTTAGAGTAACAAAATTTCAGCCAATTTCAATTTCATCACATTGCATGAAACCCAATCAGCAGGTAACGAAACTTTCCAAATCCACATTCAGAGTCAACAAACAATACAAATGTTAGAAAATATAAATGCTTCCATTTTAAAACAACTCTTTAGTAAAAGAAACAATACCCTGTATAGACGGAAATCTAATAGACAGTAATAATAATGATAAAACCCAACAACAGACAACCTTTTCGATTCTATTTCGTAAAAAAACAATCGGAAATTTACCTCATATCCGCACTTGCACGGCTTCAATTGCTGATCAGTCAAGTCCATCTCCTCGGTGCAGAGGGGGCACATTCTTTCACCTTCGTCACTCATGGTCGTCCTGGCAAAATCACCATGAATCCAACCATTTAGCAACAACAACAACAAGAACAATATGAAGCAAGAAAGAACAAAATCCACATCGCTCCACCGACATGCACCAACACTCCCCAAACCCTAACCCTACCCACACAATGGCACACTCCACCCCCACAACGCCACCAAGTCCCGCCGAATTCGCCAAAACCGGAGCCCACAGCAATCAACAAAACCACCAAATCCGCACCATCGCCCGCCCTCAACACCGACATAACCTTGCCCCCACCAATCCGCACCTCTTCCGAACCCCAATCCAACAACATCAACATCATCCACATGCACAAACCCATCAACAACACAAACAAAAACGCCTCTTTCCACACAATCAGCCCGTCCGATCACCAAAAAAACCCCGAAAATCCCTTAAAAAACGCCCGATGAAATCTAAAGATTGGGCTCTCCGTCCAGATCTAGAACGGGCGAAACTGGTATCGGAAGAACGGGGAAGAAACGGCGAGGAGAGGAGGTGTAGGGAGGAGTGCACTTACATTGAAGGAATCGTCGTCGGTTGGAGGGAAGAGGGGGAGATCGGTCGTCGGAGGAGAAGACGAAATCGAAACCACACAAAAGCGAGAGCGAGAAAGAGAAAGAGGGAAGGAGAGAGAAAGAGGTCAAAGGGGATTTTTGCCTTTTTCATTATTTTTGTTTTTATTTTTTCGAAAACTTATTATTTTTATTTTGTAAACCTGTTAATGGTCGATATTGTCCGTTAAACTGGAATTATAGTGAAAAGATTTTCTAGCCTCCGACCGAACCAGTTTCCTATTTTTGATTTATATCCTGTCACAAAACAGCCCAAATAAAAAAATAAAACTCTCCGTCCACACGGTTCCGGCCACGGCTGGCCGACAAGCCTATACTCCATCGACATCGGAATTTTTTTAAAAAAACCTTAAGCACAATGGCCAAATCTAACCGTAAGGCTATTGTTTTTTTTCAAATGCGCAGACAAATTTAGCTGTTCTAGGCCATAGTCGAAGGACGGTCAGGTTCAGCCAATGGTGGCCGGACTAGGTTAGCGGTCGTTAGCCACCTAGCTATTTTTAAAAAAAAGAAAAAAATATTTGGCTAGCGGTGGCTAAATTTAGTTGCACCACCTATAAGAAACATAACCGCCCACAAGACTGCACACTTTTTTTTTTGTTTTAAACACATAGCTAGACGAGAGAAACCGGATCTAGTTGTGCCACTCATAAGACACTGCCCACAAATTTGGCCCTCACCGTAAATCTAACCATGCCCAGCTATGTATGGCCACTCGGTTATTGGATTTGACTCGTGGGCGCCTAAACATGGCCACCCGCGATCGGATTTGGCTGGCAGGGCCGCGTGGCCGCCGTCGACTCCTTTTGGGAAGGAAGAGTTTATTTTTTATTTTTTATTTTTGAAAAAGATAGATATAGGTTGTCTTTTTAGTTAAAATTATTAAAGATCACCATAAGAAAAAATTATTGCCCTTAACTCAGGCAATTAGAGCTCTGCATGTTATGCCCACAATTTTTTTTATATTGGCAAATCTGATTCATATTTCAGACAATATATATATGTAGAGATAAACTAATGCTAATGTACATTTAAAATTAATTAATAATATATTGATAACATATAGCAGCCCTTTTTAATAGTAACATTAAATAGATTAATTTCTAAATAAAAATAGATATTTGTGGACCTATAAATTTTAAAATATATGAAAAATATCAATTAAGTGTGTAAATGTTTCAAATGCACTTCGTATATCGCACGTATCATGACAAATTATTTATTAATTAGTCTGTATCCATTAATTTGCTAATTTATTATATTTACTTTATTTAATAATTATTGAATTTTAAACAAGGTATAACTTTAGATGATTTAAAATTTGTATTTCTAATTATGATAATAAAAAGGTAAAATTATAATTTAATTTATTTTTATGATTATAGAATAAAAGATAATATTATAAAATAGTTAAAAAATATGTATCAAATTCTAATTAAAAGAACTTAAATAAAAAATAATATTTTGTAAATAAAAAATAAATAATAATTTCACAATCTTCTTCAAAGGGGGCACCTAAATTATAGTGCCCCTAAACCTATCACCAAGTAGGTCTTGAGCCTTGGTTGGCCCTTAGACTTGTGGCGGTAGGCGGCCTCATTTTTTGTAAAAAAAATTATTATGTTTTTTCTTCTAGTTGTTAGATGAGAATATTTTACATATTTTTTTACTCGTAATTTTAATTAATTTTCCCACTAATTTATTATAATATAAAAAAAATTATCCGCCGATAAAAAAACTCATCTATCTATGTACGTATTAATAGGGTCTGGTCCCCTGGGCGCATGGGACCCACATTGCCATCTATATTGTCCGTCGGACGGTCCGAGATACCTGACCGCCGACGGAGACGAACTCCACCTTCCAAATAGTCTTTGCCAGTTTCAACATCCATCGCCGGCGGCGGCTTGTTCGGGAAGCAGGGGCGTAGCCATGGCGATGAACGCCGGGATGGGCCTCTCCAAGATCATTATCATCGCCGGTGCAGGTGGTTATATTTTTTTATACATTTTTTTGATATTTTTTTGGGGGTAGAATGGTGTGGTTGATGGATTAGGGGGTGTTTGCAGGGTACACCGGATCGATTTTGGTCAAGAACGGTAAGTTGGCTGAAATATTGGCGGAATTACAGGTGGGCGTTTTGTTATTCTTGGATTTTTTTTAAAAATTTTTTGCTGTTGCTGATCATGCTAGATTTGGTAGGGGGGTTGAATGTGCGGAGTGATGGGGTGTGGTTGTCGATTTTTCTCAGATTAGGGTTGATGGTAGGATTTTAGTTTGTATGTTTGGAATTTATTGTGGTTTGGATGGCTTGTTTTGTAAGCTGGCGGGAATATTGGTGGGATTCCCTGAGGGCTTTTTCTTTTATTTTATTTATTTTACTTTTTTTATCTTGGATGAGCATGTTGGATTTTTTGGGAGAGTGAATATGGGCGTGTTGTTGGTGTTTTTGATATTGAGTGTTGATGGTAGGGTTGTAGTTTGGATGTTGGAAATTATAATGGTTTGAATGATTTGTTTTATGTGTCGTTTCGGTTGCAAACGGCTTAGATTTTGATGGTGTCGTTGCTTGAATATGATTTTAAGTTATTAGTTGTTTGTGTTGTCCATGGTGGCGATAAATTCCCGAAAAGCAGATGAATGAGAATATTGTGCTAAAACATTATTGATAACCTTAAAAAGATTGGAAAAAACGCCTATTGCAATGTAAGAGGGTAGTTCATATTTATTGAGAATTTATAGAAGCATAACCATAATGGGGATAAGTGAGAATAGTAGTTAATCTTTTTTATGTTACGCAGGTTGCAACAGGCCCTCAAAAAGGTGATTAATGACAATAATATGCTAAAACTTTATTGATAACGTGGAAAATAGATTAAAGAAAGACTTATTACAATGGCAGAGGTAGTTAATATCTATAGAGAATTTATAGAAACATAACTGTAATGGAGATAAATGAGAATAAAAAGGGTAATAAATGAAAATAATTTGCTAAAATGTTATGGATGGCTTTGGAAGATTGAAAAAGGCATATTACAATGTTAGAGGTAGTTAATTTTTACAGAGAATTTATAGCAACATAACCATAATGAGTTTTCTGATTACCCTGATAATAAGTGCTAGTTTTTCCTCATTTGGTGTTATTTCTTGGCATGCTAGTTTTGTACTTTAGAAGGTGCTTCAAATTACTTAAAGTGCTCTGCATATTCTTGATCCAGGTTCTTCTGAAAGACAAATCTGGCGGTGAACTGAGTTTGGATGCAGATCTTGTTTCTCAGGTAAAATGAAAAAAATTGCACCACTGGAGTTGACACACTTTCAAGAATTAATGGTACTATGGTTACAAATGTGGGTGGGATGTATGATTTATGACTTTAAGTTTTGTCACTTGGTCTAACTCCACCGATGCTTGTGCACCAATGTTTTCATTTATAATCGCATGGGTCCTAGATTATGATACCAAGTAGGATGGTTGGTATCTAGAAAGGAATCTGGCCATTTGAATATTTCCATTTGTAATTGCATGGGTCCTAGATTATGATCTATGTCCCTGGCACTTTCGGTTATCAAGTGGAAAAAGAAGTTTGATCACTAAGAAATTTAATACATGGCTTTACTTCTAGAGCATTGGCACTCTGATGCTAAATTATATTTCTTTGTTGTAATGTGCTCTAGATTCGTCGATTATCTTTGGACGTGAAGCAACTAGCTTCTTCATCAAGGCCAATAACCGTCCTCAATGGAAGTTCAAGTGAATCAGGTATCCTATTCCTTCTTTTATTTACCATTTAGTTCCTTAGACCAATTTGAGGAATGCCATTTTCTACAATTAGGAACTGGAAATGACTAATGAGCCATATTTGCTTAATGAATTTTGTTGTTTATAAGAAGGCCTAAATTATCAGCAATGGTGTCTTCATTTGCTTAACTATTTACATTTTTATCTTCTCAATTGCTATTTTTTTATGGTATGACAGGTGTAACTTCACTCATTCTGCCTGCCGCAATTTTAGGAACTCTTGGCTGTGGATACATGTGGTGGAAAGTATGTAAGGCACCAAGTGACAATCATAAGCTCTCTTATGAATATACTTGCCTAACAGCTTGGTATTATAATGGTTTGCAGGGGATTTCTTTCTCTGATCTTATGTATGTAACTAAGAATAACATGAAAACTGCTGTTGCTATCATGACAAAGCATATGGATGATGTAAAAGGAGCACTTGCTGTAAGTTTGGTTTCCCATATTATCTTTTAAAGTAATGTTAGTGATAGCCACAAGAATTCTAGAGAAAGAAGTATGTTTCCTTATATCTTTTGTCACTAATTATTTCCAAGTTAGTGCATTATCTTCCAAATAGACTGTTTCTAATTACGGTCCTTGTGTACTTTAACAACTGTCTTAACAAGTGCACTTGTTCGCTGGCTCTTTCAGCTTCTGTGCACTTAACTTGTTTTGGGTATTGTTTTCATTTATGCAATAAACAATAAAAATATATTTATGCTTTTATCAGGCTACAAAAAACATTTGTCTCAGAGGATTAAGACTTTAGATCTGAAAGTGGACGAACAAAAGGAGATGACGAAAATGATCAAGAATGAGGTGTGTTTTGCATTATCCTTTTTCTAATAGGGAAGCATTAAGTCTTGTAATATTAAATTTGGCAATGATATCTTCAACAACATTGCCAGTCTATGTCTGGATTTTTTCTCATGCTTTGAAGTTCATACAGTGTTATTTTTCAACTATTTGCACACTTTTACCGTTTCTTCTGCATCTAACTAGTACTTGCCTACCAGGTGGCAGATGCTCGTGGAGATATTAAGAATATTGGACTTTGCATAGGGCTCATCCATGATAATGTTTATGGGCTGGTGCGTTCCAATTCAAGTCGATGTTAGCATATAAAATATTTATGTTTACACATGGATATTGTTCTTATTATGATTATATGTTATTCTGATATCCAGGATGGTAAATTGAACAAGTTGGAGGATAAACTGGTGAGCAGTTGCCTTTTTTCAAAAAATATCTGTGTTTTAGGTAGATAATTTTCAGTAAAAAGTCCTTTTTATTTCTGTGATTTGATGGAAACCTTCCAAGCGCATTACAGCTGAATGTAAACATGCATTCTCTGCAGGATATTACCACAGCGGGAGTATTGCGACTTTGCAATCTTGTCGATGGAAATGATGAACAAATGACTGGATATTTGAAGGTTCTGTATATCTTTCTCTTCAAAAGGCATTACGGATGATAGTCATTAAATTCAAATTGCTATAAATGCCACATTATATGGGTTTATTTGTTATTAAGCGTTTCTATTATATAGACTTTAATTAATTTTAAATGATTATCGAATTTATATTCAATTTTCTATTATAAGTACTTCAGTAAATTTTAGATGGCTGTTTGATTTATATTTAATGTAGTCAGAAAATTGAGTTTGGTTTTTGTTTTGACTTACGAATTTCAATGATGGGATGAAGTTTAGCAAGAGGTTTTTTTTTTTGATAAAGTAAAATTTTATTTCAAAAACCCCTAAAAGTGGCAAAGAAATACAAAGGGGAAAAGGACTCTAAAGAGTTCTTATAGAGTTGCATTCAAAAGTCTAAAAGGAAATCACAATGATCAATAATACTTTGTTTGTAGTTTAGGACTTTCGAAGCAAGCTGTATTTGAGAAATAATGGATATAACCAACAAATCATGGTGCATTTTGAAATCTTCAAATATTCTTTTATTTTGCTCATACCAAATGGAAGAGACGTAAGTAGAAAAAAGGGATTTCAAGAGGAGACTTGCATGCTTGTTTTGGAAACAAAAGGTAAGAAGTTAATTTATCTCTTCATCAAAAGAGTTTACTTGATGGAAATGTGTCATTTTTGAAGGACTAGCTTTCAAACTTTTTACTAAAAAGTACTCAAAGAGAGCATCTGTTAGCGAGATGAAATCCTTTATTTTAAAGATTGTCTAGAGTTAAGATCCTATTTGATATGACCAATCAAGCAATGAATGCATGCCGGTTTGTTCAGTATTTAGACCAAACAAAAGGTTGTCATGACACTTTTAGAGAAAGTTATCTCAAAAATTCCAACAGCTCTTGAAAATAATTTTCCTGTGGAGGATAACCTCCCAATGCTATCATCCGCATGAAGCAAGCAAGGATTATTCTTATTTAAAAAGTTTAGAGCTTCTTCTATGTTCGTAATATAAGAAGTGAAGTTCAAAGAACCTAAATGAAGGATTGAGATATAGTGTGGGAGAGGTGTTTCTTCCAAGATTTGCAATAAACCGATGTTCGAGTTTTTGGATAAGGGGGCAATGATTATGTCAAGGGTCAACCCAAGTGAACGTGTTCATATCATTGCCAATTCTATAGAAACAACCATGAGCTATTTTTTCTCTTAAGGAAATAATATTGTTCCAAGCATGAGATCCACAATTTGTGCGTACAATCCATATAGATCCACCGTGTAAATAAGCTGATTATTAAGTTGATTCCAACCATGGGCTATTTAGAAAGAGTTGATTATTAAGTTGAGAAGGTTTTCTATATTTACATTTTAAAAGACATTTCAGATGATAGGTTTTAAAATGAAGCTGCTCCAAATGTAATGTCTTAGGATAGGGATATTAATAATGGTGCTCTCTATTATGTTGACCTCAATTTTGATGATTATCTGATTTGTACTCATTTTAGTCACAAATTGGTTTTGTTTTTTTTTACTTTTGATTTCAATTATGGGATGAAGTTGGGTAGGGTTTGATGTTCATGTTGTGAAGGTTCTCTATATTTACATCTTCAAAAGACATTACAAATGATAGTTATTCGTATATGAACTTAAGAAGATGGTATTTGTGCTCTCTACTTAACGTTTTCAATTTAAGACGATTACTTGATTTATATTCATTGTAGAAAATAATCGATCTTGGTTTGTGTTTCGAATTTTGTTTTGGAAAACAGGATGAAGGTGAGAAAGGTATATTTCATAATTCGTGTTGATGTGCATAAAATCTGTTGGTTGTCATGGTGTATGAGCGTAGGACAACATAGTTGTGATCAATAGATGCACTTACCTATTGGGATGGTTGATTTGCAAGCTTCTGCAGTACAGCTGTTGATTGGTGACAGTTTTATGAGGCTCCCTAATTTTTGCCATGTAACTGGGGTGGTTTATTCGTTTGAATATAGTTTAATAGCCCTGAACAGTTAATTTAGTGGCTAGGTTGTATTTTGCTTCCTTCCTATAACTGAAGCTACATTAGGCTATTTATTCCTGAATTTAAGGTTCAGTTCCTGTGTATGGGCTGCCCCTACGAAACTGGTATATTGTCAAAGTTAGCATGAAAACTTTTTAGAAGCAATCTCAGTTAAAGTTGAATTTTTAAAAAAAATAAAAATAAACTTTTTTTACTGTTGCACAAAGGTCGGCCATCAAGTGTGTAAATGTGATCCTTCTTTAAAACTGCCACTTGTCCAGTATGGTGCTCCGACTGTTAGCTCTTAATTGAGCTGATAGACTTTGATTTTGAGATGCCATTGGTTGATTTGACTTGTTAATATTTTAACTCTTTAGCTAGGAATACAGCTAGTTCTGTGGTAGCCTGCCAATTGTTCTATGGTTACTTTTCTCCTATTTTCATGCAGTCATTACAGACACAAACTCGATTTGCCATTGACTTTGAGCAGGCATCAAATTTTAAGGTAATCTTTCATTTACTTGATAGTGTTTAGATGCCTCCTTTTCCGATCCAACATGATCTGTATTCAAGGCTCCTTTGCTGCCAGGATGTTACAAAGCTGATTATGTCAAGCTCCAAGTAATGCCACCCGAGGTGATGGCATTGTGGATAAAACACCTAGACCTGTGACCAGGTTTGCATCAAGAGCTAGCCAACTGTTTCATAGAGTTGTCAGCTTTGAGTTGTAATATTGTTGTGTATTCTTGTGACTTATTGCGAACTTCGCCTATTTTTTTCTGTATCTTTCTTGCAATGTTTGGTTATGTGCAGAATGTCCATCAGGTGTTGACTGCCTTATATGGATGCCGTGGAAATCGAATGCATTTTTCTGATACTGAAATAGCTCAGCAAAAAGCACCTGAGAATTAATATCCCATTTTTTAAATGGGTTTGCCTGCATTAGATTTTCTTTTCCTGAAGGCATTGCTGGTAACAACGGTTACCTTATAGTATTATCATCCTCTAAATCCTGATCTGTATATAAGTAAATACATTCTAATGTCTTGGAAAGTTTTAGGGTGGCAACTAAGTTGTGCAGTTTGATTGATAGTGGCAAATGCATTGCAGGGAAAGCTTAGCATTTCTGGTTATTGTTGCCTTATGTGGTGTTTGGTTATATTATTTTGAACCTGTTTATTGTAAAATTATAAAATAATAATAATAATAATAATAGCGGCACTCTTTAAAATCTTCATAAATCGTTAAAAAAATTAGTGGGTTGATCTTTTTATTTTTCTGAACATTTGAACAAAAGATTGGCATTAATTATAATCTGCCAAATGATATTTTGTGAGTTCTGTGATTTTTTATAATTGTAAAAAAATTGTTGTAAAATTTACTTGAAATTTCATGTAAAATTTTCTGTTATAATTAAGTGCCATTCAATGTTTAAATTGTCTGCCCCATTGCCTGGAGGACATTTGATTAGTTATCTATTATTGTGCTCAAAAGTCTGGCCAGTCTATTTAGTCCCAAATTATTTCAGGTTTAGTAGATACAAATGGCGGCCTTTTTGTTTGTAATAGAATATTACAAGTGAGCATGGCTAGAAATAATAAAAGAAATAATGGCCAAGGGGCCGTGGCTAGGATGCCGGGCATGGCGGGCAAGGGAACGTGGACTTGTTCCTTGTTTAATTTATCATAAGTTTACTACAACTATCTTATTATTTTAAGATTTTATGTTTTTATTGTTATGAAATTATTTAATAATAGAAGTATTTTTTTTTACAAAATTAATAAGTATGATTAATGATATAAGATAAATCCAAACCAAGGGTAGTGGATTCCTACAAAATTGAAGGGAGAGAAGACTTCAAATTAGACTTGGATTTTAATGAAGCAAATATTATCCATATAATACAGAGATTATTTAGCATCAGCTCAAGCTTGATCCAAGAGTATGAAGAAAAGTAAAATTTAACCATTTATTAAATTCTCAACGAACTTATTTTTTATAAAATTGACAAAATTATTTGTATCGATTAATCATTCTTATAAGTTAACAGCCCATCATATATTTATACTTTTTTTGCTTGATACATAAGTATATAAGTGTTAATTTAAGTCAATACAATTTTTTTCTTGTAATACATAACTCTCAAAATCATAAAAGCTAAATTTAACATTTTAGTTCGTCGCAGGTCACTGAGTGGTAATTTACTATGAGGTCTCATAGGTAATATGCATCTAAGGCCTAATCAGCTTTAAGACTTTAATATTTAATGTAATCAGAGTTAATATATCAGTCTAAACATGTCTATAGATCTTCACCTTAATCTAACAATTTGGAAATGACAACTTAGACTCATTACTTAATACTTAGTACTTGTGTAACACCTCAAATTTAATTCACGCTCGTGAACCAAACCAGCATGTTACAGGCCCAAGTTAGGTCGCCTAACCCGAACCTAACTCATGCGAGATCTAATCTCGGCATCTTAAGATGAAGATACGACTCATCATACATGGATGAATACTCAGAATCCTAACATTATACTACATTGATTACATTCAAACTAATTTACACACCAATAAAATTACGATAAAAATAACATAAAAATTTTGAAATACAACGGACAGAGTCTCTCCTAAAAGTGCAATCAGGGTCCACCCTGTCAAAATAATATATACAAGTATATATGCATATATCAACAATTTCATTCACACACGATCTAATATGATGTAAACTCATTCTAGAACTTGGGTCTCAACCCACACGCTTCCACTGCGCAATCTATTTATGTTTCACATTCTCTCATCATGTCTTCACATTTAATTATGTCACATCATCATGTCTCAAGCATTTAATCACACCATTCACCATATAATAACATCATAAACACAATATAACCACTTAATCGAATGACATGTGTGCAAGTAACAACAGTGCTCCTCCGTCCAAACTGGTTCCTCCAACTCGTGATTATTACCACATATAGTATAAAAACACGTCAAGTAATAAGTGTTACTGGTCCAGAAAATAAAATAACTGTAACAAGCTGGTTATGAGAGCAAACTCTCATATGAAAGAAAATATCATATACTCCTCGTGAACACTCTAAAGGGCACCTACTGAGGAGCCACTGGGCTGTAGACCCGATAGCATCCCGAACTAACTGATCTGTTGCTGCTGATGCTTCTCTCGGTATTTTCTTACTTCATTTTCTGGTCTCGAATCCTAAGCCCTCTCCTTACCTCCATATTTCTCCTTGCCTTGAGCACGAAGGCCGAGTACTCTCCGGCAGTCGCCTTTAGTTCCCTTTAAACCATAAGTCCGGACATGCGCTGTACTAAACAGTACCCGTAAACCTCCACGTTCTCCGGGTGTGAGGAACTCAAACGCGGAGTTGTCAGGATCCCTCGGGAATGGAACAGTCCGCTGCACTAATCCAGAGCCCGCTTTGACTGTCACGGCATCCGCTCATGGTATGTGCAGTCGGTTTCTCCATCTCTCGTCTCACTGAAAACTCGATAAAATTATATATATAGGCCTGGGAAGGGATTTATATAATAGGCCCGAAGGCAACTTGTGGTGGATCTTGTTTTCAAAATCATCCTCGAGGGATCTCATCCTCGAGGGGTTATTAATCCGGAAAACTGTTCGGCTCAATGACCCGAGTTAAGTGGGATCCAATAAAATGCCACTTAACCCGTCCTGCAAGCAATAAAACAAACATGCAATAGAATGAGTAAAACAGAGGCGAGTCCTAAACAGACCTGGTAAAAGCTCCAAGCGTGTCATCGTACCTAGTCGGCGAGCTCCTACTCTCGTACCTACACATCAAAACTAAATACTAATGTCCGCTAACTAAATGATGAATCAAACTCGTCATGATCAATCACACTCACAATACAAACATCAACCATAACAATCAACAATTATAAATGTGAAAATAATTCCAACTTATCCTATTAACACCAATTTTATTATATTTCCTAAGTTACGTTATACTCGATTATCATGCTCAAATTTAGTTTACTTCATCGGATCACTAACCTTCATTCCCTGTTAATCACATCATGCACATCTTTACTTCATTCATAGTCTGGCATTCATCATGACCATGGTTGCATAAATCGGAATCGGAATCGGAATCGGTTTTTGAGGGAGTCGAATCGAATCGGAATCGGTCTAAATCGGACAGGAATCGGTTCAATTGAATCGGTCCAAATTAGTTTAATCGGTCATATATAATAATTTGACAATTCATAATATAAATATATTAAAATTAGGTATTGATGTTATTTTGATATTATTCTGTGTATTATAGTTTATGATATTTTTAAATATTTTTTAAGATTTTTAAAATTATTTAGAATTAATTATTATTTTTGACTCGAGTTAGACTCGAGTCAACTTTTAATTACGAGAATGCCACCCTCCGCTCTTTACCCCGCCGCCGCCGGCGGCCCGGTCGGCGGCGAGTCTCGCGGCCACTGCACTGTCGGCCGGCCACACATCGGAGGCCCGGTTGCGAGGGCGGCGGCGATGTCGGCAGCCCGGTCGGAGGAACAGTCGGCGGCCCGGAGTCGGCGGCGATTCGTGCGTCACAGAGCCGATTCGGTCCGGCCACACGTCGGCGGCGACGTTGCGAGGTCGGCGGCGAGGTCGGCAGCCCGGTCGGCGGCGAGCCCGGAGTCGGGGACGCACGGCGGAGGGCGGAAACGGGGCGGCGGAGGGCGGACGAGCGGCGGCGGTGTGGGGGGAGCGGGTTAATTTTAGGTTTTTAAAATCAAAATTACCATTTTACCCATGCTTAAATAATTTAATAAATATTATACCTAGGGTATTTTAGTAATTTACCAAAAACCGATTCTTCCCGATTCACCCCGATTCCGAATCGGAGTCAACTCGGCCGGAATCGGGGTGAATCGGGCGAGTTCGGCTCCGATTCGGGGCCGACCGATTCGGCCCCGAAATCGGATCGGCACGCTGCCGATCCGATTCGAATCAGCCGATTCCGGCAACTATGATCATGACAACTATTCAATTCTAGCGTGCTATGCTAACAATCATCATCAATTTTAAATAATCAAATCAGGAGGTAATTATACCCCACGTTGTCGAGCAATCGACGACGACTAGGGTTTGCTTTGCGTGTCTCGGAACTCGAATTGGCGCTCGTCGGAATCCGAAGTTCAATCGGGATCGACTGGGTGAGCTCCACAGAAGATCATGGCTAATTCCAACGAATCCAATTTTTGGGCATG
>JAURVB010014006.1:0-109154 GCA_033002965.1 Piper betle | reverse complement strand
CCCTGCCCAGTCTGTGTTGCCCCACTTACCCACCCCATCCTACCCATGTCTCCCCCTTGCCTCATTTTCCCCCCACCACCGCCCCTATCGCCATATTGCCCCAGTCTTTCCCTATTGCTAGATCTCTTATGCTACCCTATTTGCCATTGCCTGCTTGCCGCCATCTTGCCTAAATCAGCTGATCTTTACCATTATCGATTCGGGTAAAAATCGGTTCAAATTGACCTAAATTAACTAATTTTTTGTCTAATTTTTTACCCAAACAATCTATGGGCATTTTGACTCAATTTTATATTAAGCCAAAGTAAATCGACGGATTCCACCCATTTTCACAGCTATGGTTTAGAATTCTAATACACGCTATCTTTGGCTGCTACCAATGACAGTAGAATTTTGGAATTGCTCATATTGGGCCCACTGCACGAGAGCTATCGAGTGATTAGCTAATCTTTGTTTTCGTTTTCTTTTTACTCTAATAATAATTATGGACGGGGTATCATGTGTGGTCGTGAAAAGCATTGCTTTGACACCTGTGGCATTTTGACTTGATAGAATTTGTATCACATAGATATGATCATGTTCACAGCAATTGTCTTATAATGTCTCAATTTGACGCTTTTTTAAAAATAAATAAATAAAATAAACATGTCCCCCACGCCCAAAAACTGAAAGTGACATCATGGCCCCGGCTCGACAGTGCATCCTTGTGTTGTTCACTGGCGGCACCAACTACTGGTTCGCAATTAAAAGAATGTGTTTCTCCAACGATGGTAATTTAATTTATTTTAGTTATTTACATATCATCAACTTAATTACTCGTTAATCATCTCTTTCGTTGCCCCAGCAATTTATATACGCCTTACATTGTATAAACCTTTGTTGATGTGATCACCTATATGTGTGTCACTAACAAATTTCTCAAAAAATATTACAAATAAATTTTTATATTGACAAGAGACGGTAAAAGATGGACGGTTAGTAGTTACTGCAAGGCACCATGTAACAGGCCCCAAGCTTGTGATGGATAATTTATTTGATCTTCTTTACTAAGTTTGCATTAACTTTTCCCTAATTCATTTTTTCCCGTTATTAGATAAGGTAGTTTCGAAAGGAGCCAATCAGCCACCAGCTTGGGACCCACACGCGCCTCGCCACCACCGCGCGTAGCCAAACCGTCGATATATAAAATAAAATAAAACCGGAACCTTCCCCCCCCACCCCCAACGGTCTTCTTGGTCAATCCGGCCCATCGGCGCCGCCGCGGCCGATCTAGGGCGGCGCACGGGGAAAAAATGGACACGACCGCCGCCGCCGCCGCCGCCAACGGCCACGAATACGGGCGGCGGCGGTTGCCGGACTTCCTGCAGAGCGTGAACCTGAAGTACGTGAAACTGGGGTACCACTACCTCATCACCCACCTGCTCGCCCTCCTCCTCGTCCCCCTCATCGCCGCCATCCTCGTCGAGGCCGGCCGGACCTCCCCCGACGACCTCCGGCAACTGTGGCTCCACCTCCAGTACAACCTGGTCGTCGTCGTCCTCTGCTCCGCCGTCCTCGTCTTCGCCTCCACCCTCTACTTCCTCACCCGCCCCCGCCCCGTTTACCTCCTCGACTACGCCTGCTACCGCCCCCGGACCACCTCCGCGCCACCCACCGCAAGTTCATGAACCACTCCTGGCTCTCCGGCATCTTCGACCCCTCCGCCCTCGACTTCCAGAGCAAGATCCTCGAGCGCTCAGGCCTCGGCGACGACACCTACTTCCCCGACGCCCTCCACCGGCTCCCTCCCTGCCCCTCCATGTCCGCCGCCCGAGAAGAAGCCGAACAGGTAATAGTTGTTATAGTCTCGTTTTGATTTGGTGGTATTGGGTGCTTAATTGATCTGCAAAGCATTGCTTTGAGCCTTGGATTTGACATTGTGTGCTTTCGATTGGAAGCTTCGAATTGATACAAAATGTGTAATGTGGTTTTGATTTGCAGGGTAAATGATCCCATTGTTCTGATTTGACATGCAGAGCAAGTAATCCCATTGTTTTGGTTTGATATAGGATGGGCGTGCTTAATTGATTTGCAGAGCTAGTAATACCATTGACAATTCTGATTTTGATATACGGAGCAATGTTTTGATTCGATAGATATTATTAGTGTGTGCTTTTTTGTATTTGCAGAGAGCCAAGTATATGACTATGATAATAGATAGTGTTATTGTTGTAGTTGAATTTGATTGATTGATTGATTAGAAACATGTAATATAATATAATCATCATCTACATAGTTCTTCATTTTGGTTGATAGGTAATGTTTGGAGCTCTGGATGCGCTGTTTGGTTCGACGGGGGTGAAGCCGAAGGATATCGGGATCTTGGTGGTGAATTGCAGCCTGTTCAACCCGACGCCGTCGTTGTCGGCCATGATCGTCAACAAGTACAAGTTGAGGGGGAACGTCCGGTCCTTCAACCTGGGTGGGATGGGGTGCTCCGCCGGCGTCATCGCCGTGGACCTTGCGAGGGACCTGTTGCAGGCGCACCGGGCCACCTACGCTGTCGTCGTCTCCACCGAGAACATCACCCAGAACTGGTACTTCGGCAACCGCAAGTCCATGCTCATTCCCAACTGCCTCTTCCGGGTGGGCGGCGCAGCCGTGCTGCTGTCGAACAGGCCCTCCGACCGCCGCCGGAGCAAGTACCGGCTGGTGCACGTCGTGCGCACCCACCGCGGCGCCGACGACAAGGCGTTCCGGTGCGTGTACCAGGAGCAGGACGAGGTGGGGAAGACGGGAGTGTCGCTGTCCAAGGACCTCATGGCCATCGCTGGCGGGGCGCTCAAGGCCAACATCACCACCCTTGGCCCCCTCGTCCTCCCCTTCTCCGAGCAGCTCCTCTTCTTCGCCAGCTTCGTCGCGGGCAAGCTGCTCGGCTCTGGCAAGTTCAAGCCTTACATCCCCGACTTCAAGCTGGCCTTCGAGCACTTCTGCATCCACGCCGGCGGGCGGGCGGTGATCGATGAGCTCGAGAAGAACCTCCAGCTCCGTCCGCTTCACGCCGAGGCGTCGAGGATGACGCTCCACCGCTTCGGCAACACGTCTTCGAGCTCAATCTGGTACGAGCTCGCCTACATTGAGGCCAAGGGGAGGATGAAGAAGGGGAACAGGGTGTGGCAGATCGCCTTCGGCAGTGGGTTCAAGTGCAACAGTGCAGTCTGGCAAGCTCTTCGCAACGTTAAGCCGTCGCCCACCAGCCCATGGCTCGATTGCATCGATAAGTATCCTGTCCAATCGCCCAACTTCGATTGATTGTTGATTCTATCTTCTCCGTTATTATTATTATTACTTATAAAAAAATTAATCTTTTTCTTCCATTGTTACATGTTGATGTGTTTTTTCACAATGTGTGTAAATTTTAGTGTCCATGGCGATACTTGTTCTTGTCCTCTCTTATCATCGGTTGCTTCACAGGAATCTACGCTTCTGATTTTTTTTTCAATGATTTGTGGGTACGAATTCTGTTCAATATTGACAGATTCATTGTTCTTCCCCACTAAATATATTGTGCTCTTATTTTATTTTATTTTTTGATAATGTATATTGTGCTCTTATTGCATCTTTTCCTATATTCTCGAGTTCTATCAAACTGTTTGATTCGTGTACATGTTGGCGTGAACATATTTGGGCACTTAAAATTAAAATAATTGTGTCAATGGCGATACTTGTTCTTGTCCTCTCTTATCATCGGTTGCTTCATAGGAATCTACGTTTCTGATTTTTTTTTCAATGAGCTGTGGGTACCAATTCTGTTCAATATTGACAGATTCACTGTACTTCCCCACTAAATATGTTTTGCTCTTATTGCTTCTTGTCCTATATTCTCAAGTTCTATCAAACTGTTCTATGATTCGTTTACATGTTGGCATGAACTGTTCTATGATTCGTTTACATGTTGGCATGAACTGTTCTATGATTTGTTTGCATGTTGGCATGAACATATTTAGGCACTTACAATTAAAATAACTGTGTTCAAAAGTAACACAAGGACTCTTATTATTATAATTACTATTTCGTTTTGTGAAGCACAAGGTTTTACGTTGAAATATTTTCATGTTGGATAAGGCAAGAGGAAACACACAGTATATGGGTGTGTCAGGGATGGAGTCAATGTCCAGCTTTTGTGGTAGTTGGATTTGCGCTTTTGTTCGAACTTCTTCAGCGGTATAATTACTTCCTGCAGATGAAGTGCAATTGTCGTAGCATTCATTATATGAAATTTAATCGCTTTTAGTCTTAATCCCATCCTGCTGTAAATTTATTGCCTTGCGAGTAAGCTACTGCGAAACTTATTTAAGTGTATATCTGGTGATGAGATATAGTTTGCAAATAGCAAGATTGGTCAAGTAGTATGATCCATTTAAAAAACCCGGAATTTCCTGATCATGTCAAAACATGTCTTTTGCAATTTTCTTGATATTGGTTATATATGAAAGCAGGATGCGCAAAAGAGTGCTTTAATAAGATGAACGCTTGAAGTCTGCGAGTTAAAGGTGGGCTTATAGTTTAATTAATACTTCAAATTCATTACTTTTATAGCATAATCTCCAGCTGTACGGTTCAAATGTTCATCGTTTGCAGCATTATCTTTGTATTTTGGGTAGAAAATATATAAGCTGCCCAGTCTATGTGCTTTTCATTATAATAACACAATGTTGGCGGATCACAGCAAGAGTTGCCAGTGTCGTATGCAATTGGCTGTATTTAACGTTTTTCTATTTTAGCCGATAGACTTCATCGTTCTTTCTTTTCAAGGCCATAGCAGAATCCCCATCTTAATGAAATGTCTCCAATCTTTATAATACGTTTGTAGCAGGAGTGACGGCAACAATTTTCTCTTTAATCTTGCCATTCTGGGTTCTGTCCTGCTAATGTTCGAAGACGAAAGCGAAAAATGGCAGCTGACAGCGTATGGCATTTGCAGAAAGCTGAAATAGTGTGCTCCATCTGGCCATCTGCAGACGTGGTTGTGAGCAGCCTTTTTGAGGAGGACCAGCCTTGAAGCCTTGAAGCCTTGAAGCCTTGAAGCTCCAGCTTCGTTACTTCCATCTATTCGGGAGGACCAGCCTTGAAGCTCCTCTGCGAGACGACAGTCCCCACGCATTTACACCTCGTCTGATATATATGGCTAACAGGCAGATACATGGGTATCTGGTGGAAGATTAAAGATACATGGGGTACCTTAGATCGAACTTGAATTTGCTTAATGCTTTGTCGGACTCGAATCAAGTGACTATAAATACGAGCACATATTTTTTCATCTCGATTCAATTCAGAGCTTGATAGTTTGTATTATATATAATAATTTATCTATTTTTTGTATAATCATTTATATAAAAAATATATATATATATATAATAATTATATTATAATGCTGATTTTATATAGTAATATAATAATTTTATTCATGAACAAACTATTTGGCATATAATTTAATCGAAGCTGAATTATTTAAACATTCATATTTGTTTTATCTTAAATTATACAAATGAAAAGAATATATAAGTACTACTCAAACTTTCTCATGTTTGTATCAAATTCAACTCGGCTTTAACTCAACTTAAATTCAGAATAAATGAATGGAACATGGTTGAACTTAACTCAACTCAACTCGTTCCGTTGGCCCAATATTGGTCACCACATCGAAAATCGTTACTTTTTTTCTTTTTTTAAGAAAAGAAGGTCGCCCATCGCACACTGATCTTACTACACTAATCAGAGACTAACAATAGTATAAAACTATAAATGCCTCGTCTAGTTATGTTAACGAGAAGGCCACTGATGTGAGCTTTGATTAGAATGGAGAAGCTTCTGAAAACTAGTTTCAACGCTCCATGTGATTTTCCGGGGGTAGGTGAGCTTAATACACCAGCAAACTTGTCCAAATTCTTGTCTTGGACCATCATCAAACATAGCCACTGCCATAGATAAACATTAATGCTACACTAATGCATCATACTACAAGCAAAGCAGTTCCGGCCATTATATTAGAAGCGAAAGAGATGGGAATATTTTGGTGAGCTACAGACCAACTTTTGTGATTCGAAATTGTTGAATCAAACAAGACACAACCTGGGTCTCGTTTTACTTTCCATACGCTAGCCTTTCAACTACTTGAGCAGCTCTTGGAGGTGACCCGTAAATTCGGTGTTGTTGGTGCGCTTGTTTTCCATTCCAAAGACGAAGCACGCTGATCACAAGCATCGTTTATAACACTCCAAGTTCTCACTTCTTGTTGAAGTTACTCCCCATCGATGAAAAGACTGGCCTCGTTTTCTTCATGGTGGGTTTGTCAGTTTGTCAACATCTTGGATATTACGATGAAACAATTTGCGGGTAATGGATGGGCTAGAGCTAATGGATGATAAATTGCCGAATATTTAAGTAAAATACTTACAGCGTAACTCTAAAAAATGGTGAATTCATTTTTCTTAAAGCAACGTAAGAGCACCGAATTTTGTAGTGTGCTCCACAAACCGAGTTTCGTTTTCCCACTTTAATTTATCTCAAATTAGCTTGATTTATTTTTATTATATCATTAATTAATATGAAATGCTTTTTTTTCAACTAATGTGCCCTAGGGGGCCCCACAAGCCCACCGGCCCATTGGGTCCTCATTCGATGCACCGTCCATGAGGCCCATATGCAAGCTCAAGATGGGCATCATTCGTTTTCCCACTTTAATTTATCTCAAATTAGCTTGATTTATTTTTATTATATCATTAATTAATATAAAATGCTTTCTTTTTCAACTAATGTGCCCTAGGGGCCCCACAAGCCACCGGCCCATTGGGTCCTCATTCGATGCACCGTCCATGAGGCCCATATGCAAGCTCAAGATGGGCTTATGTGGGCCCCAAAAGTGGGCCCGGTAGGGATATCATGGCAGCCAATGGGAGGCACAGGAGTGGCACCAACAAACTAACACCAACTCCTTCCTTCCCCCACTTTATCTAATCGGCCTTTGCTTGTGTGGCCGTGTCCCCTCCACCTATATCTCTTGCCTCCTCTTCACCTCCCCTTTTTGTGTCGTCGACTCAATCTGCTATCAAGGACCTCATTGCCAGCAATCATGTCAGACAGTAAAGGTCGTTCTTTCTTTTTTTCTCTCACTTCTTAAGTTCTTAGTTTGGTGGTCTGCTGGTAGTGTTTGCACTTCGCATCGTGCAGACGTAAACTCTGGACCTCGTTTTGATGTGGGTAGTTTTTTTTATAGGATGTAGAGTAATGCTGTTTTATGAAACTGTTTGATAGTCAGGTTTTTTTGTGGGTTGAATGGTGTTAAGATGGAAATATTGTTGTGACGGGGAATTGAGTGTTCTCTCCGTAAATGCCTGGAATGGTGTTTGCTTTTAGAAGATGCTTTACTTCTTTAGTGGTACGAGTCTATGACACAAGTCAACTCGTCGTTATCTTAATATAATTTATGTAGCCTTGTGAATCTACGTGTGAAAAAGTGAACCGAAATTAAGTTCATTTTTTGTTCCTGCTACAACTATTTTTTGTCGTATAATTTTAAGACCCCAATTACTTAGTTAGTTTTACATGCAATACCTAGGTCAAATCTAACATATTAGTGGGAATAGTTCTTATAATCTTTACTTTGGGTTAATTATTTTGAAAAGATGACTTTAGTCCATCATGTCCTACTTTGGTTGGGCTGATATGTGTGATATCAGAGCTAATCTAGAATCGTGTTCAGATTGCACTATAACCTATAGAAAGGAATTTTGGGGATAAAATTTCTTTAAGGTAGGTGAAATATAAAATTTTGTAATTGGTTAGAGTTAGTTACTTTCACGTGCAATACCTATTAGGGAAATATATAGTATATTAGTAGGATGGTACTTATAATATTCAACTAGGGTTAACCATTTTGAAGAGATAACTTAGGCTCATCATATTGCACTTCGATCGGGTCATTATAATAATAACATTATTTATTTATTTATTTATTTTTATTTTATTATTATTGGGGGGAGGGGGGAGTTTGAGAACAATTGCATATTATTACCATCTAATTGTTTAACTTATAGCTCTATGGATTTAATTACTTGTAATTTTTTTTAGATTGAAAATGGAGCTAGGCATGTTAGCTATTGGCAGTATAGCATTTCATTGCTCTCTTTCAACTATAGATGTTTGAAGTTAGTTAACAAGGGATATGTTTGGAAAATATTGAGCAATACTCATGTATGAATTAATCTTGGTTGGTGATAATGCGTTGGCATGTGGAAATTGTAAATTGGAGAAATTGGATCTCGATTCCCAACTCATTCATTTTGTGGGTGTTTAATTGTAAGAGTATGCTCAGAGCATATCTATCTTTTGTTTCTTAAATTATCTGAATGATTGTCAATGGCAAGTTCCAGATGAAAACCCAGCAGAGGTAGAGAGCAAAGATGTAAAAGCAGAAGGATCTCCCAGGGAGCAACAGTCAGGACGTAGAGGGCCAGGTTCTGCACCATCATCTGGATTTCCAAACCCTTTTGACTTTTCTGCCATGAGTGGGCTGCTCAATGTAACATTTCCTTCTCTCATGCACTCTTGTCCCTTAATATAGCGTAAATTGTAGTATCACGAATTTTTTGATTTTATAGTTTTGTTCATACCAGTAAGACACAATAAAAGTGTATTCTTGTTGCATCTACTAAGCAATGCTTTAATCTTGTTAAATGTTACAAGTTCTGATCTAATCTTGTGAATAGAAATATGCATTTCTGGATTGCTGATCAGATGTAGTCCTTAAAATATTGGGCTAAAGAAAAGGTTTTATTTTATCCAATTGCTGAATGTTCTAGTTCATAATGTAAATGCTGTGTTTCCCTAGTAATTATCTCTATGCTGTATTTATTTTTTAACCTTGTCAACTGCCCTTGTCAACTGCTGATGATGATGAAGGATCCAAGCATCAAACAATTAGCTGAAAAAATAGCCAGAGATCCTGCATTTACTCAAATGGCTGATCAACTCCAAAAGACTGTTCCAAGACCTGGCCAAGAGAGTGCCCCAGTATTGGACACTGAACAATATCTCTCTACTATGCAACAAGTCATGCAAAATCCTGATTTCATGAATATGGCTGAACGCCTTGGTTCTGCTCTCATGCAGGTGGACTCTTGTTTTTATTTAGTCTTATTTTCTCTTTCTAATGAAGCAGTAATGAGGAATTCAAAATGTGCTTTGCTTTTAACAGGATCCCTCTATGTCTAGTGTTCTTGAAACCTTTACTAATCCAGCTCAAAGAGTAAAAATGGAAGAAAGAATGGCTCGAATGAAGGAAGATCCATCTTTGAAGCCCATTCTAGAAGAGATTGAGAAGGGAGGACCAGCTGCTATGATGAAGTAGGGATTAAAGAAAACAAGTTCATGCTTGACATAAAGTCGAATGTGGCATTTTAGAATACAGAGTTTGAGCATATGTAGGCTACAATATATTGTTTTGGCTCAAGTCTTAGATTCCTAAGGCAACAATCTTTATATCATTATGGTTGTACCTTTTTTATTGTACTTACGATTGTCTTACAATGTCATACTCTTCACCGTTGCCAGTATATTTGTTTTTTTACTCAGGTATTGGAATGATCCTGAGGTTCTGCAGAAACTAGGTCAATCTATGGGCGTTGGCTCTTCTGAAGGAGAGGCAGCAACGTCTGCTGAGCTCTCTGGGCCAGAGGAAACAGAAGAAGAAGCTGGGTATGAGGATGAATCAACTGTTCATCATACTGCTAGTGTAGGTGATGTGGAGGTATTCTTTCTGAAATCTTATTATTTATTCTTCAGATAGTTGTGTAACTCACTCCTACATCGATTTGAAGGTTGCATTCTTTTACTGTATTGCATCTATATAAAATATAAATGTACCCATCACCTGTGTACTCTCATAAATCTTGGGCTATATTTTGTTATCTTGTATTTCAAATTGGGTGCTAGATAAACAATCTATAAGCAATTTCATAAAAACTTCGTCATTATCTACACCTTACTCTTTTAGGTCGAGGGTACTCTCATTTTCTTGTTAAAGTTTGCTGCTAGCCTTATGCTTAGAACCTTGCATTTGTGTTTGTTACTGTTAGTATGCTAGATGCTAATTGGTACACTTCTGACTATATAGGGTCTGAAGAAGGCACTAGCCGAGGGAGCAGACAAAGATGAAGAAGATTCTGAGGGAAGAACAGCCTTGCACTTTGCTTGTGGTTATGGTGAGGTATGTGAAATTTTCCTTTTTTCTTTTATTCGGCCATCCCCTTCCAAATCTTCCATGATATGAATAAGGCATATAAAGAATATTTGCTATCTTAGTACTTAGATGCTACAATTTAGCTTAAACTCTTTAACTCGCTGAATTGGTTTAAGTAATTGGCAGCAACAAGTCGTCTCACAATACTTGCTATTAAATGGTTGCTTTAGAAGGATATCGTATTTAATGATGTTCTATAAATTGCTTCTTTATTCAGGTGGAATGTGCTCAGGTTCTTTTAGAGGCTGGTGCAGCTGTGGATGCTTTGGATAAAAACAAGAATACTGCTCTTCACTATGCTGCAGGTTACGGTAGGAAGGAATGTGTGGCACTTCTCTTGAAAAATGGTGCAGCAGTGTAAGCTGAAATAATTTTTTTTGCCAATTTTTCACGAAAAAAATAATAGAATGATAGTCCTGGTATTGCTGAGGAATGAGGATGTGTTTTTCATATATTCTCAGAATTGAAGTTTTTGTATTGATCCCTTTCTGTTTTATGCACAGAACCCTTCAAAACTTGGATGGCAAGACACCAATTGATGTTGCCAAACTAAACACTCAGCAGGAGGTTTTGAACTTGCTTGAGAAGGATGCTTTCCTATAATTATGGGTTTTCACATTCTAGGCGGCCGAATTAGTTGGAAGTGGTGGATATGATGATCATATTTCACCAAAATCATCATTCATAGGTTTAAAAGTCTTCTGAAGAAATCCAACTAGAGGTGGCTGGCCATTTTCTGTCTGCCTTCAATTTGCATTGGTTTCTGTTTCTATCAATAATCCTTTGCTGCTGCTGCTGCTGGATTCTCATGGTCCCTTTCTTGTTTCAGTTTCCTGTGCATTACTGGCAATTTGAGTGTTGCTTGTACACGAGATCTACTTTTACCATCATTCTATAGCGGATTTCATACTCATTTGAAATACATGCCTGATCAGCTGGCAGCCAAATTCCAATGCATCAAATCTACAGCAAGTTTTTATTCTTGTCTAAAGAATAAGAAAGCCTCCCGGACTAAAGCACTAAAAGTTATGTTAGATGTGTAGTTAAAAAAATTGAAATCGGACATTAAATCGGATCGGAAATGGAGTCATTAAATCGGATCAATTCATTAAAAATCAGATCGGTTTATTTAAATCGGTCAAAATTGATAAATTATTAGTTATAAAATATATTATTTTATGTTAAAGTGTATATTATATATTATATTATATTTTATATTTTTCAATTGTTTAAAATTATTTAAAATTAATTATTATTTTTTATTCGATTCAGAATTAAATTAATTTTTAATTATAAAAATATCACCAATTATTTCTTTCTCCAATTCTATCTCTTTGATCGCGTCGGTGCCCACCCAATCCGCCCCACTCCCCACTGTCGCCCCCGCCACCCACCATCACCAAAAAGGTTATGTTAGATGTATTCATGTCAGAAAAATAAATAAGACAAACATGGGCTGATTGGAAAAAAAAGGGTAATACATGCTACCTTCATAACAAAAGAATTGAGTTCCATCCAAACAATTACAACAAATTCGTGTACAAAATAGTCCCTCAGTACTTGACAAAAATATCAGCAGACTGGTAAAAGAATTGTCCGTACTACTAATAGATACATGCTCTAACATTTCTCATTCTAGTAAATACGCCACAAGGGCTTTAGGCAAGATTGAGGGTTAAAAATTCCGATTCACACTTCGGCAAATCTACATTGTGTTCAAGGAATCCATGTCGCTGGTATAATGCTTTCTACTGTCGAGATCTAGCCTCGAGGTTTCCATGGTGCAGGAGGTGGTGGAGATGTAGGAAACAATGGTGGGATAGCAGAGAATATAGTGTTTTTGTCAATTCCATTTTTCTCATCTGCAAGAGACACTAGAGCAGCCACTAACCCGGCGTTGCCTGCAAGTGTGGGTTCGGTGTAATTGTAGTTTCTTCGAACATCCCGAAACTTGTCATGCCTATCTGGCCCAGCAACCATTGCTCCAACAATGACATTAGGGTTAGGACGTGGGGAATCTCTCCATTTCCATCCTTCCTTGCAGCTGTACCGGACCTTGTTCTTTGGAATTGATGCACCTCTATGATGTACATGTTTTGGATAGTTGTGACCAAAGCCCACAATGTAGCTCATCTTAGCAGGGTTCTTGCCAAGAATGTAATCAAGCTGCCAATAAAGGTAGCAAGTTTAAAGTTGCAAAAGTGAATGCGATGCAAGAGAATGCCAAGCAAACAATGGACTACAAAAAATTTGGAAGAATATCATGCATATATAAGCACTGTCAAGTAGTCAAAAATTAAAATAAGAAATTCCTGCAATTTGTAGCTTCATTTGAGTGAAGGTGGGCACTATAGGACAGCATGTTATATGATAATGAAAATTCCAATCACATCTACAGGAATATCAATGTAACCTACTATAAACCTTGGCGAAGTAAAAAGTGATCACCCAATATTTATGTTCACTTATTTTGATTTATCATTATACCTGAGTTTTAGCAAAGTTACGCAAATGCTCTGTGGAGAAAAAATTTGGACCACAGTACCACCCAGGAGTATCTGCTGCTTCAAGATAGTCGCTATACACTGATGCAAGAAAAGCGGCATTCACCACATATTGAAGTGGTTGAGGGCTACCATGATTTAATTGTATCAGACCTCCTGCAGGAGTATGTGATACGTGAGTATCAGATCATAAAATTAAAAAGGAACCATAAGAAGAGATGAATGCTCGTTAACCTCTTGTTCTGTTAAAGCTGTTGAAATCAGGCAAGAAAGAGCACATGATGATATTGGTCTGGTTGTGGAAAGTCATCAACAAGTCCTCGTAAGGATAACCTGGGCTCAAGTACATTCTTAACCTGCTCAACAGAACCTGCAACATGAGAAGGAAAATTCCCATCAGGTGACAGATTAACGATTCATTCGAAAGGCATATAGCTGTATACTATGATGAATATTATTCAACGACACTAAAAACCATTGATAGGGCTTACAAAAAGGAAGCTCTAATATCTCATAACCATCATGATTAAATAGCCATTCCACCTAAGTTTAAATTGAAAATTCAAAAACAAGTGCTAGAAAATGAGACAACGGAACTCATGCTAGAAATCTGGTGCCACAATCTATGTGTTCAACAACCATAATCATTTTGCAAATGATATTATTTCTTTGTGATTTATATATTAGCTAAATTACCCATCACGAAGGCGGCCAAAATGTGTTTTACACAAGATCACACCATATTAGCTTCAGTCCAGTAAATTGTGTACTGGTATATATGCTGAGTTAATGAAGCATAACATAAAAAAGGTATAAGCAATATAAAGATAAATTAGTAAAAAAAAATTTACTTGAGCCCCGGCAAGCTTATTGTCCCAGCTCAATATACCATAATTTGGGCCTCCCCAAAATGCTCCAGCATGCCTGGCAATGCCCTTGGTAGTAGCCAATTGGAGATATGAAGTGTTTCCAGTAGCATAGTAGAGCCAAGTTGCTCCCCAAACAAATTCATCATAGTAGCCAGTAGAATTGTAGAAACCAGAAGCATCAGCCCCACCAGCGCTATATCTTCCCCTCTGGTCACGTGAAAACTTGAAGAGGGTTCTTGCACCATGAACAAGTTTTTGAGAGTAGGTTTTGCTGTCTTTGAAAACGATAGAAGCAGATGCTAAGGCAGCTGCCATTTCAGCAGCCAGATCGGAACAGCTGTGACACTCGACCACAGCCCGTGGGTAGTCGATATCTTCTGGTCTTGTCCAACAGTAATGATCATTAGGACTAGTACCATCTGTAGTGTTACCTTGACCAACCTACCGGTACAACAAAAAATTAGATGAAGAGATTGTTCCAAAACGGAAATATCTAATCATTGACTGAGCCCGTTTCATCACCTGTGCAGCAATTTTATCTATTGTGTCAGCAGTGGAATTGAAAGTCTTTAGAAGATAGTCAGCTCCCCATTTTATGATTTCCTTGACATGGTTGAGCTCACCAACAGCTTCGTATTTGTGGCTGTATTCTATGACACTCCAACTCAACATGGTCATGGCAAACGATTGTGGGAAATTAAACTTAATAGCGTCCCCTGCGTCATAGTAACCTCCGACAAGATTTCTCCCAAATGCAGGGTCGGAAATCCCATCCTTCATGCCAGAATTTCCCCTCCATGAAACATTGCTGTGCTTGGGAAGCGGACCAGCTGCAAATTCAAGTAAATCATAACACCCAATTACAAATCCAAACCAACTTCAACAACGATGCGGTAAAGCAATCCGTTAAGAACAACCTTAGAAAAGCAAGCTTAACACAAAAGTTTAATATAAAAAACAAATGATTTAGATGTGATCCCTGCACTACTAGATACAAAAGCTATTAGGAACCCAAACGATGAAAGTTTGCATGAAAATGGCACATCAGATAAAGCTTCCACTTTCAAACACCAAAAACCAATTCCAAGAAAACTAGTTAGAAAGGCAAAGCATCTAACAAGTAGGGCTGATTGCTTAAAGGAAAACATATAAAAGATCCTTCTTTTAACGACCTCCCATCGAAATTTCAATCAAATATGCACCATACCATATCAACAAGTAAAATCCAACCCAAGGTAATTTTTTCAGTTCTTCACAGTCAATATTAAAAAGTGAAAAAGGCTCGATTTTTACCTAAGTATGGCAACTCGATAAAATGGAAAAGATGACAACGTACATCGCTGGGCATTGAAGAACATGAGCGCCTTGTGGAGAGCAAGCGTGTAGTTATCGGGCGGCGGCGGGGGGCGGTGGTGGCGGGGGACGGTCTTGACGATGAGCGTGACGAGCCCGGCGAGGAGGCCGGCGGCGAGGACGGCGCCGAGCGTCCACCCGAAGAGCTTGCGGCTGACGACGACGCAGCCGAGGTCGACGTACCGCTTCTTCTTGTGGAGGGTCGGGCCCAGGAGCCAGCTCTGCTGCGTCTCGTCGAGGGACCGCGACGGCGGCAGCGCCGCCGGGTCGAGGTCGAGGTTGCGGCTCCTGTCGTCGTCGGTGGCCAAGTCGTGGGCGATGTCGAGGGGGCCGCCCCAGGGGTCTCTTCCGTACATGCTCATATTCGCCGGAATATTCCTTCCTCCCACCGGAATATTCCCACCGACCAAGCTGGTTTTTTACACTCTCTCTCTTTCTGCGCTCGCCGGAGAGGTCTACGTCTATTTGTAGGGGAATGTTGTCCGTCGGTCAAACGCGGACAAATGCGGACAATCTGCCCTTCGTGTTGGATCGAAGTCGTTATAGTCCGATTAACTTCGATTTATTGTTAATCTAAAGATAATTTTTTTATACAACGTTTGTGAATGAGCTGCATGCAGAAATACAAATCAAAATAGTTCAATTTGGACTCTAATTTTAATCAACTAGAATATATTAAAAAGTTTAGAGAGAACTCAAAATTTTGGGCCAGGTTAGAATTGATTCTTCTTGTTTAAAAATGATGTATATATGCATATATACTAAATGTTATTTTCATTTTAAACAAATTTAACTTTTAACTTGAAATAATTTAAATAATAGAGCGTTCTTAACTAATTAAAAGATTAATTTTGATTCTCACAAGTATAATGTACGTGTCAGTGAAGGCAAAAGTATTTATTATGTTTTATTAATTATTAGTTATTTTTACCGTTCAGATAATACCGACTAGCTTCTAATTATTAAACTTTAAATATCTAGTGAGTCGATAAGTTAAACCTGTAAGAGTCTTCTCGTTAATGAAAACCGATGTTTTTATCGGATTTTGGAGTTCGAAGAACAGTAGTCGGCGTGCTTCCAGAGGTGCAGTACAGGACGTCGAAAGTTCAAAGGCGAGAGAAAGAGCTTGTAGTTAACTAATGGAAAAGAAAGGGGGTAGTCGGATGACAAACATTGGTTTGCGTGTTGCAAATCAACGGCGACTGCTTTGCTCCGAGAATGGCGTTTTCTCCGTGAGGAGCCTATATTGAGACGATGTTAGTCGGAAGCGAGGAAGCTGCCTCCATCCCAGCTCCCAATACTTTGCTCAATCAATCATTGGGACCATAGTTTTGAAATTTCTGTTAGGCGTCTGTAAGGCATCTGAGACTGCGGCACTAAATCTCACTTCCAAACTCTGGACGGTACGCAAGCAGCTGGAACTGGACTGGACTGCACAACTCTAATCGTTTTTGACTCGACACTGCTCAACGACTCCTCTTAAATTAATTAAATTATATAATTCTCCCGAGTTTATCATATTTTTTATTTAACTGAACAATCCAAATGGTCAAGTCTCTGATTTATCTAATTGCATTCTTTTTTTGTGGGTCTTTGGTTTTCTTCTGGTATCAGGTGCGAGTAAGTTTGTTGGTTCATTTGCCCAAGCTGCATGATTAGTACCTAAACCTCATTACAACAATTGATGTTTGTTTTTTGTACAAGGCAAGCATACAAAAGCAGCTTAGCTTTGAAAAAAATAGAAAGCAGCTGTTCTTGGTCCTGTTTTTCTTGTAAATATGAAATGGCTGGTTGGAAAGGAACAGATGAATTACCAAACATTCACATGTGTTGCAGGTTGGCACAACCTTTATACATTATGTATACATCCAAAAGCAAAAAGAGAACCTGCACTTGCTCCCCTCACAAAAAAATAATGAGACTGGTTGGCCCAATAAAGCTCTTCCCATGCCCAATATGGGTGCACACAGAGCAATGTCATGTCTGAAGATAAAATCCGAATACAAGGCGGGCAAGGCTGAAGAGGCATGTGAAGCAAGAGAGGGTGGGCATGCTTGCTTGTGTCTACTTGTGCTGGCAGCTGTATCCTCCTCGTTTTGCTTCTCCTCCCCGCGGATTATATGGACTAGACTAGTTGTGAATACAACCATGTGGTTGCCAGACATATTGTTCCATGCCGTGCACGTTAGAGCTAGACAACTTGAAATTGAGGGCATGAGACGTTGGTCTGGGCTGACTTTGATATGTGCTTTTATTTGTGCGTTGTATTTTATTATTGTGTTATGATTAATACACTTATAAGAGGAATAAACGCTCGTGCAATGTCAAGGACACAAACCCCAAAAGGGGACATCAATCAATTTATCATCTCCCTGGGCATGCATCAACTTATATACGAATTTTCGTAGAGTATTTAGGGCGGTTAAGTGAGCGGGCCAATCCACGAGCACTCGTCCGTCAGCAGCTCCGCTTGAACTCGAAACTCAGAGATTTAAATATTTGAAATTAAATTTGGCTCGTACTTAATTTTTTAATTCGAATTTAAATAAGATAGTATTTAATTCAATTTGAATAAATTATAATTTAAATTTAACTCAATAATATAATATAATAATATATATAATATTATTTATCTACTCAAAATATATTTAAAATTATAAATAAATATTATTTTTTAACTATGTCCTAAATGAGGGTGATGGTTGGGGTATTTTATTTTTTATTTTTTTTATTAAATTAAGGTCATTTTTATAATCAAACGATACAGATTAAAATTTGAAATATAAATATTATCTAAACCGGCTAAGATAATCTTTATATATTAATAAATTTAATTATAACTAATTATATTTATTTATATATAATAATATAACAAAATAATATCAGTGTTAGACCGAAGATCGGGAGGTCGTGTATTTAATCCACGCTTGTTAAATTATTTAATATCATATTTTTGTTAAATACATGTATAAGAAAAATTAGAACCGTAATTGGTATTTGGGCCTCAGCCCAAATACCAGCAGTTCTACAACCCCTATGTCCCCGATGTCTATTATTATTAATGATTTCTTCTACCTTAACAAAAAATAAAAAGAAAATCATGAGTATTCACGAGGCGATTATATAAGTCTCTTTATTTTATTGGGCCTACTGGGCTCAGACCCACGAGATAGAGCCCAACTCAGGAGGTTCAATGAGCCCAATGTGCCTATTAGTAGAGCTCAAAGGGCACTTTGTCATCAAACAACAAACATCCACCTTTTTTTATTTTAAAAAAAGAAAACAAATAAAAAATAAAACAAACATCTAAGATTTAGCATTCTGAGCTTCATAATTCCTGCTATCAATTCAACAAGTTCTAAACAATGACCCGTGTTTTCCATGAGCCTTTATTTGGCGGCGAGCTAATGAACTGTGTTCTCCGATTGGGTGTCTCGTCAAAATCTATCTGGGTCGTCTGTATTTACATTTTACTACTGTCTAATAAGTTCAACGTAGTGGAATGGCTTTTATTCAATTGTGGTGGTGTTCCTGTTTAGAGCAGGATCAAGATGATACCTGTTGCTCCACATTCTAAAGCTATTATGTGTCTAAATAATTGTTGTAGAACAAAGTTCTCCAAGATGATTATGCCGGTAGACTGCTCCAATGGAATGTAGCACTCGTAACAAAGCTGTCCATCTATGACTTCTTGTGAGCTAAATTCCTTGCCCTTTTATAGCTCTAAACCTATAATATAGCAAGAGCCAAGACATTTATTTGAAAGTATTAGATCTTAATATAATTAATTAGAATTAAAATAAGAATAATAAATAATTAGATCAACGTCGTCTTCTAAGTTTTATAAGATTAAGGTTTGATTATTATAACCAAATTTATTTTTTAAACCTATGTTTCTTTTTCTGTACTCTTACAAAAAATATATATATATATATTTTAAATACACACATATCCTTATATATAAGATAATATAATAATCTTTTTTAACTAATAAGTAGGTGTATATGTCTATATATAGATTCACATGAAATTTATTAAATATATTTATTTAAAATTGAACGGGGCATACCATTATTAATTATTGGTGCATATCTATAGTATATGCCAGATAAGGCATCCAATCGACGTGACATGAAAGATTAATATTTCAGGACACACAAGCACTACAATTTAAGTCCAACACAATAATTACCTTGCCATATATATTGGCTGCGGCAGGGAGTATGGTACATTCTTGAACACCTTTATTCGTAGAGTTTTAAATCTTGCTTCTGCCACCCAATTCAATTTGGTACATATTCTAATGTAGTATGGTTTAAACATTCGTAATATTTTAATTTGTATTTAATTTTTTAATGAGAATAATTAGTATTAGCTCTAACTGATACTTTTATATGAACTAATTTTAATATCAACCCTTAGATTATAAAGATAGTTGGACGATGAATATAGTTTTGATTATATAAAAAAATTTATGGGCATCTAGTTTGAACGGGTGGTTAGATTTAAAAGTTGTTGATATTTTCTTAACCACCCGTACTTATATTAAAGTTCCTCTTTTTAATATTAAATTTTCTCAAAATCTAGTTTTTTTATTGAAAGTTTAAGCATTTTAACCAGTATTTAATAAAATATTAATAACAAAATATATTTTTCAATATTTAATAAAATATTTTATTATAATTTTAAATTTTAATTTAAACTATTTCAACCCTATTGAACCAAATATATCCGGTGTTATCTATAAGTCTGATATGTGAACTAGTAAAATATTTAAAACTATGCTCTTAGAAAAAATTGCGCATGAATGCCACCTGGTCTAATTATGAAAAAATTGTTTGAATTTTATATCATATTTTTTATTTAATTTTCCTTTTGTAATATGTTTAGTTCACACGAAAGTAGTGTAATCAACATGAAAATATTAAAATATTTAATCGACTAATAGTGGTTATATATTTTATATAAAAAAGTAATATTAAGTTAATTATTTTATATATAAATGGGGTAATCATGATTACCTATGTACTTTCCCCACGAATAAAAAAATTATCCATTTTTTATCTTAATAAATTAAAATATAAAAAATTCCCTCGATGGACACATAAATAATGTCACTCAAGTAAAATTTTTACCATATTTTATATTTGATATTTTTATTTAATGCCACTTAAAGAAATCCTAAAAGCAGTAAAAAAACAAGGTTCTAGTTAATATCAAGCCAGATTTGAGCCAACATCAAATACCATGATCATCCTGGATTTAATAGTTATATAATTATTTAAAATTAGTTCAAATGAATCAGGCCATTTATTAAAATTATATATTTTTTATTTTTTTCAAATTTAATAAAATTACTCCTATCATCTTATCACTAATGAAATCAATCAATTTATTTTAGTCTTAGTTGACACAATAGGAATACAAGCTCTATTATTTTTTCCGTCGTTTTCTTTTGAGAGAAAAATGGTGCCTTAGTCACTATTTAAAAAAAAACTTTAAAAAAGCTGAACCATATGAAATTAATAATTTGTAAAAAAAGAAAAAAAGAAAAAAGAGTAAATGGGCCGAGCATTGCGTATAGGCCCATATCGAAGCCGCCCAATTTCGGACCCCCAACACTATAAATGCCATCGCACCCGGCCATGGAGGTTTCTAGAATCGTCAAGGGTTTGGACAGCCGGTAGTCATCGTCGGTGACGAGCTCCGTCGTGACGGCGACGCCCCCGGCCACCACCTCTCTCCCCTCCCTTTCGATATACGTATGCCGATCATTGGTGTTGCTAGATTCGATTGTTGGTCTGCCAGATTCTTGTTTGTTCTTTGCTAGATTTTTGATGTTGATCTGTCTTTTTGATTTTTTATTTTCTAAGATTATTGGATGTGATTGGGATGTTGCGGATGCTATTAGATGCGGGGTGATTTTTTAAAAAAATTGTGGTAGAGGTTGATTTGTGATAGGACGGTGATTAGGTTTTTAGAAACGTCTGATTGATCACAGGCTTTGTTTGGGATAGAACTTGAATTGTTTATTTTAGCTGTTGATTGTGTCTGATATCGATGAGCTTGTCTATTGTTAGATGAGTTGAGGAATGGATTGGGGATTTTTATTTTTTCATGTGCTGATTGAGTAATTGGTATTAGCTGTTGGCTGTTGGTAGTCACCGAATTTTGTGGCTTTAGTGTTATCACCGTTTTTTTTTAAAAAAAATATTTTTTACATGTGGTAGTGGTTGATTTGTGATAGGATGACGATTGGGTGTAAGATAATGGATTGCTCTGTATCGTTTTTATTGCTTCTAATTGTTGATGGTGTCTATTGGCGTGTTAGTTTATTTTTTGGTTAGTTGAGAAGTGGTTTGGATTCATTTTTCCCAATGGATCGATTGAGTAATTGGTGTTGAACTATTGCCCAGTGGTGTTCTTCAAAGTTTTACAGCTTTAATGTTATCACCAATTGTTTTTTTCTATTGATTATGTGATTGATTACAGGCTTGGTTCTTATTGTTTACTATGTTGAATATTGGTGGGTTAAAAAGTGGTTTGGGATGTCATGTGTGTGAATTGTTACCGGCCTTCATTACCTTGTGTTTTACAACTTCAATGGTACTTCATTATTAAAACGGTGTAAATTTTTGTATTAGGTGGTATGATGATGGTATTCTGTTTGTTGGCCGTGAAGTTGATATTAGCAGGTCTCTCTGTTGTGGAATAAGTTGTCTGAACAGTTGTGCAGATATCCTGCTGGTAGCAAGCTTGTTTGTTCTATGAGAAGAGTGGCTTTTGTGCCCTTTTTTGTAGAAATGGACATAGTTCTGTCTCATAATCACGTCACACAGGAGTCTAAACAATTGCAGTGTTTTCTTAGCTTATTGTTTTTTGCATTTTTTTTGTTTTTTGGGGGTTGCACTGGCACTTGCTATATCTGATATGTCCTTGAAGTGCATTGCACATGGTGGTTGTTGAAATAAGTATAACTAGGGAAACAAGAAGTAGAAAATAGGGGTCATTCACGTACAGATTCACCACCTAGTGTATGCATTTAGAGACAAAAGTAGGTTACAACTAATCCCTGTTTCCGAGGGATCAACTTTTGACAGACTCTCAACTAATATTTGAACACTGAACACATCAAAGAAACAGTAAAAACACCATTTATTCTAAGGACTTAACGGTGGTAATCTACTGGTTTTTGCTTGTTTACTTCTTTGACTATAATTAATATTATGATATTCTGAAATTGTGGCACTGCCTTGCTCTGTTTGATAATGGATTATATTTGATACTTTCTTGTTATTGCTGACTATTTGAGAATTGTTCTTTAGTTTCATATTGACGTTGATTTTAAATGGTCTTTGATAAAATGTTTATTGGTTGTTGTGAATTGTTTGATGAAGTAACGGTGGTGTTGTTGTTAGGCAGAGTTTCCAAGTAATTTACTGCACTGAAGTATTGTACGTTGTGTTTTTGTGTATTTATGGTTATGATTGCTGCTCCTGTTGTTGATGTCATGTTCTATTTATCCTCTGACCGTTGTTTATAGGACTTAGTTGTCTTGTGAGCATAGTTCCTGACAATATTTTAGTTCCTTTTCATTTTAGGTCTGTGATTTTTAAGTGATTCTGTTGTATTCCAATGCTAATATTCTTTGGAAACTTGTAATTATTTTTAGTATTCTTGTATTTACTAGATTTGATTAGCATACTGCTGTACCATCTTTGCTTGGTTATGCCAACGCTTTTAATTACTTTGTTTTTATTGCTGAGCAGATTCAACAAGATCATTGGTGCTTCTTTAATTGGCCAAAGTGGAGATTGCTAAGTTTGACGCTTTTATGTCTGGAATTTTCTCTCTGTATTTGGTTTCAGTTGGATTGCTCGGAGAGTACTGTCCTACTTCTAGAAAAAAGTCCTGGAAGAGTGTATTTGGCTGCATGCATCTTGAGCCACATCAAAATTTTAAACAACGTGGTGGTTACCAGTGGGTGCAACCTTTCTTTGAGAGAGGCCATTCTGGTTTTGAAGTGAGGAAAGCTATTCAAAGGAGTGATCTTCTCTGTCTTTGCATTCTCTAATATATTTCGCCCAGAAAGACAAGGAATCATGGCTTTACAGAATATTGGTTCTGAAAACAAGGACGATGGCTTCTACAGATACAAGATGCCCAAGATGATTACCAAGATTGAAGGTCGTGGAAATGGGATAAAGACTAATGTTGTCAACATGGTGGACATAGCAAAAGCATTAGCTAGGCCTGCATCTTACACCACAAAGTACTTTGGCTGTGAGCTCGGTGCACAGTCCAAGTTTGATGATAAAACTGGTGTCTCACTTGTGAATGGGGCTCATGACACGACCAAATTGGCTTCCCTTCTTGAGAACTTCATTAAAAAGTATGTTCAGTGTTATGGTTGTGGAAATCCAGAAACTGAGATTCTGATAAGCAGGAGCCAAATGATTACTCTCAAGTGTGCTGCATGTGGATTTGTGTCTGATGTCGATATGAGGGATAAGTTGACTACTTTTATACTTAAGAACCCTCCTGAGCAGAAGAAGGGTGGCAAAGATAAGAAGGCAATGAGAAGGGCTGAGAAAGAGAGACTCAAGGAAGGGGAAGCTGCCGATGAGGAACAGAAGAAGCTGAAGAAAGAGAGCAAGAAGAAAGTGGTCGCTGTATCTACAAAGGATGGTACTGCTTCAAAATCTGGAAAAAGAAAGCACCTTCGGGCTCTGATGAAGATCGATTATCACCTGCCCGGAGCCAAGATGAGGAAGAAGAGGCAGCTGATGGCAATAATGATGATGATGTCCAGTGGCAGACTGACACTTCTCGAGAGGCCGCCCAAAAGCGTATTCAGGAGCAGCTCAGTGCCGCAACAGCAGAAATGGTCATGCTATCCACTGAGGAAAGTGAAGAGAAAAAAGAAGTAAAGAAATCTGCACCAAACGCAAAGGAGAACGGAACAAGTGCTGCCAATGTGCAGGACACATTACTCTCTGACATTCGGTCCATTTTGAAGAAGGATCCTTCCCCGACCAAACTGAAGTCGATTTTGGATAACCTTTCTGGGACCCCCAGGAGGTGACAAATGCGCTGTTTGAGGCTTTGTTTGCAGGCGCGGGGAAGGGGTTCTCTAAGGACGTTGCAAAGAAGAAGAACTACCTCAAAGTTGCTACCGAAGAGGAGGGATCACAGATGTTGTTGCTGCGAGCATTTGAGGCCTTCTGTGGGAATGCAAATCCTGATGCAGTCAGGGAGTCGGGTTTGGCTTTGAAGGTGCTGTATGATGATGATCTGCTCGAGGAAGAGTTCATCACAAAGTGGTATGACGATGCTATGAAGGGAGAGAGCAAGGACGTGCAGCTGTGGAAAGCTGTTGGGTCTTTCGTCGAGTGGCTGCGCAACGCAGAGTCCGAATCAGAGGGGTGAAGAGAGAAACTCTATATTTTCCTTGGTTTGCATTTTACTCGCTATTTTGAGTCCTTGTTTGTGTCAGATATTTTTTTGGCTTTTGAGTTTGATTGTTCGGGTCTTTATGGTTCTTTCCTATGGTTGCTGTGCGTGTTTGTTTGAGGTTATTATGAATAAGATACATGACTTGGCCGTGGACTATTTGATGTTTGAATAGTGAATGGATGCGTCGATCGACTTGTCAGAACTTCTCGCGTTTCGTGTGTTTGTGTAGAGGATAGGCAGCGTTAAGAAATCCTAACAGCCACCATTTTTTCCTTTCAATTTCCCTCCCCCACTGCCCCACGCTGGCGCCCCTTTTGCCACTGCGCCCCCTTGCTCGCAACCACCCCCCCCCCCTTCCCTGTTTTTCCTTGCCGCGTCCCCCTTGCCCTGTTTCTCTTGACCCTACCCGCCCTTTGCCTGTAGCCCTCCCCCTCAACGGCCGTGTTTCCCCGGCCCCTTGTCGCCTATTTCGCCCCACCCTTGCCACGGCCCCGCTTGCCTCTGCCCTGTTTTTGCCACCTTCCTTGGCCGCCTGTTTCGCCCTCACCCCTGTCGCTGCCCCACCCGTCGACCAAGTTCCTCCCCGCCCTCTACTGCCCTGGCCACCTCCACACCGGCGTCACCTGCTTCACCGCCGACGGCGGCGCGACAAAACACCGGGAAGGAAGAAGCGATGGTATTTTCGTAATAAAAATTTGACACGCTCCTAACTCGAGTCAAATTTACGAAATAAATTTTAAAAATAAAATATAATAAAATAAAAACTTGACTTGCTCCTTACTCAAGTCAATTTTATAAAATAAAATTTTAAAATAAAATAACATAAAATAAAATTTTAATTCGCTCCCCGCTGACGCCTTGCTTGCCGACCACCTCCTTGCCGCCACCCACACCCTGCCCCTGCCCCTGCCCTGCCCCCACACCCGCTGCCCCCTGCCCCCCACCGGCCCAGGCCCTGCCTCCTGCTACCCCCTGACCCCCTCTCGCCGCCTCCCCCTCCCCCCGCCCCGCCCCGCGCCATCTCCCCTTGCCCCCCCTCGCGTCGTCTCCCCCGATCTCGACTGAAGTCAAAATAAAAAATATTATTTTATATATTTAATTTATTTCACAATAATTTTTAAATTTTTTAAAAAATACAAAACCATAAAATAAAATATTATAAAATAAAAACTTGACTCGATCCCGATCTCGACCAGAGTCAAATTAATATTATTGAATAAATTTTTTAAAAAATAATTTCGTAATAAAAACTTAACTCGAGTCGGGATCAAGTCAATAATATGAAATAAATTTAAAAAATATAAAATAATTTTGTAATAAAAACCTGACTCGATCATGTACGGGACCGAGTCAAGTTTTTATTACAAAATAACTATATTACCGAATAAATTTTTATTACAAAATAAATTTAAAAAAATAAAATAATTCCGTAATAAATTATTTTAACTCGAGTCCGATTAAGTAAAATTTTTATTACCAAAATACTCTCCCTTATTTCTTCCTCATTTGTTTTGGCGCACCACCCCCTGCCGGCAACCTTGCGGCCGGCAGCCCGCTGGCCAACAATGTCGCCGCCACGGGGCTGGATGGGCCTGTTGGGAAATATGCGGCGCCGGTCTCGTGTGGGACGGAATAAAATTTTTATTACAAAATTATTTTATTTTTTTAAATTTATTTCATAATATTTACTCGATCTCGTGCGAGATCGAATCAAGTATTTATTATAAAAAAAATTATTTTTTAAATTTATTTTGTAATATTAACTCAAATCAGGGACCGAGTAAAGTTTTTATTACGATTTTACCCTCCCCTGTTCCCCCCGCTCTCTCTCGCCGCGCCACCCCACCGCCGGCGACCTTGCCGCCGGCCACCCGTGGGGGGGGGGGGGTGATGGCTATGAGCGAGGGCGGGGAGCTAGGGCGAAGGCTACGGTGGCCGACGGGGGCGGGGCGGGGGCATCATAGACGCACTGTAGCACTGCCGTACATGTATATATATATATATATATATATATATATATATATATATATATATATATATTGTGTCTATAATGCACTGCCTACATCGGTTGCCGTACAAGGGCCGTTGGATCTGATCCAACGGCCCTCGGCCCTCTTAAACCCACACCCCCTAGCGTCTTCTGCCTCCCGACTTAATCGTCGTCTTGCCTCATGCCTTGTCATTTAGCCGGTTATTAAAAGTTGCAGCCCCCTTCTATCGGACCATGCCCTCCATGATTTCAGCCCTGACCCACTCGCTGCTCCTCCCCACCCCCACTCGCTGCCCCCAACCCCCGACTAGCCGCCGCCCCCTGACCTCGGCCTCTCCACCCCCTGCGCCGCCCCCCCTCCCTTGCCCCCTACCCCCCAAACACCGCCCCTTGCCCCCGCCAGATGCTGACCCCAAGCAGCCCACCCCTGGCCAGCCGCCGCCCCCTACCCCCTAGACGTTGTCTCCTGCCCCCCACAAGGCCCCCCCCCCCCCCCCCCCCCCCCGGTCGTTGACCCTCGGCCTGCCGCCGCCCCCTACCCCTCTAGTCGGCCTCCCTTCCTACCGCAGCCCGCCTCCCCCTAGTTTATACTTATGTTTAACTTATTTCAATTTAATTTTTTAATGGGCTTTATACTCAAATTAAATAGTGAATTTCAAAACAATCAAAAAATTTTCTTTAGGACATTATGGTTGTCTTGATTTTTTATACTTATGTTACTATCAGTGTAAAAAAATATTTTCAGGTCAAATATATTTGGAGGTCAGATTTGCATCTGATGAGTATTTAGGCAAGAGTTAAACCTCTAAAAGTACTTTGACTCAATTAAATTGTTTTTATTACGACTATTTAAGTTGAAAATAATCTTAGTTTTTATGAAATTGTATTTTTTAAGAATGAACAATCTTCAAGATGACAGATATGGGGAAGAAGAATTAGGTCAACATATTAAAATATATAGAATTTACAATGAACCATATGGTCAAAGAAAAGCTACATCATGGTTGCAATAAACGGGGAGTTAGGCATGATAAACGCAATTGCCTTGCAATTGTAGCACATCGATAATGTTGCCTACCACAACCTTTGTTTTTATCTTTATTATATATGATTTATGTGATTATTTGTCATATTTTGTTTTTAAATATGTAGGCAACAAAAATATTCTATCTGAAAGTGGTGTCGTCGCATCTATTCAGGGGCGTCGATTCGGTGATGGCGAATCTGAAATTGATGAAAAACAATTATGATAGCTCCGAATCTGGATAGAGTGAACGATGTTGTGATTTGTAACTTGTTTCCATGAATTGTTATTAACTTTAATTAAACTTGACAAATTTGTAACTCGTAAGTTTATACTTTTATTTATCATGTATACTTAAAGTTAAATCAGATGGCTCTCATGTGTTTTGATTCTAATACGTTGCCGACTTCATCAACATAATTTAAATGTTATCAAAATATATAAGAGTTTGCTATTTTTTTAATTTATAGTTCATCACAAAATTAAAATTTCAACTGTTTACTGAGTTATGACTCATGATTTCAGAATATTGACTCGAGTAGGGACCGAGTCAAATTTTAATTGACACGAGTCAATATCGAGTCAATTTTTATTGACTTGACTTGAGTCAAGGCCGAGTCAATTTTTTATTTACTTGACTAGAGTCGAGATCGAGTCAATTTTTAATTTATTTGACTTGAGTTGAGACCGAGTCTAGTTTTTTTTACTCGAGTCGAGTACGACCGCGACCGCAGACGGTGGCTGGGGTGGCGGCTTGGGCGGGGCGGTGGCGGGGTTGGGATGCGGTGGCGTGGGGCGGTGGCAAGGGGTGGGTCTGCGGAGGCGGGGGCCACGTGGAGGTGGCGAACAGGGGTCGGCCAAATGGGCCACGACGGGGGTGGTGGTGGGGGCGGGTCACAAGAATCAAACTTAACATGATTTAATTGAATTTATTTCAAACTCTTACTCTTTTATTCAATTAGAATGTTTGAATTGCCATGTTCTTAATGCTAAGAATAGATTGATCACCTATTTCTTAGATCATGAAGTTTAATTAGATTTCGGGAGAAATTAATTAGATTAGTCATTGGTAGTTCATCATACAATGAGTCTTTTGACTTGTTTGTCGTTGTGGTCGGAAGATACACAACACCGTATGCGGTTGTAAGGCAATTCTTAATGCGTTATTTTGTTGATTAATCAATTATCACCGGGAGGTAGAAATTGAGGCAAAATAATAAAAGCATGAAGGAGCGGGAGCCACCATGTCATATAATTATCCTAGATCGACAATCCGAGGGAATAAAAGATAAGAGTAAGATATGATGAAGATTAAATTCATATTCAGGGAAATTCGACTCTAGAATGAGTTTTATAATTTTAACTTCGCTTTTTATTTAAGTTATTATTTAGATTCCGTTAAGTTAATTATTTCTGTTTTGTTCTTAATTTTATTTTCTTTAATTAATTTAAGGAAATTCATCTTTTTGTGGGAACGATACTCTAATTTATCATCATACTACTTGTTTCGACCGTGTATACTTGCATGTTATTGGAAATAGTCTAACAGGGCTGCAGGCGAGGGGTGTGGTAGCAGACAGGGCGGCGGTGGCGAGCGGGGCGGCGGCGGCGGCGTGGGGCAGTGGGGGAGGGAAAGTGATGGAAAGAAGGGTGGCCGCTGGATTTCGATCCAATAGCCACCATAATTGACGCTGCCCACGCGCTGCCAAATAAGGCAGTGCATAGTAATATTTTCCTATATATATATATATATATATATATATATATATATATATATATATATATATATATGGCAGCGCTACAGTGCACTGCCCTATTTTGGCAGCGCCTATGCGCTGCCCTTTGTAGACCGTTGGATCTAATCCAACGGTCCACAATCACCCCCCCCCAACTTTCAGCCTCTTCTCACCGCCCCCGGCCCCCACTCGCCGGCTGCCCCATGCCCCCGTCCCGCCGGCCGCCCCTGCCACCGCCCTGCAGCTGCCCCTGCCTCCGCCGGCCAGCCCATTCCCCCGTACGGCCGGCCGCCCCGCCCCGCCCCGCCACTCCGCCTGTCCCAGCCGGCCTCCCCTGCCCCGCCCCGGTCGGCCGCCGCAGCCTCCGCCCCAGCCCCCGCCCTCGCTCGTAGCCATCGCCCCCCCATCCCGCGGGTGGCCGGCGGCGAGGTTGCCGCCGGTGGGGTGGCGCGGCGAGAGAGAGCGGGGGGGGGGGCGTGGGGGTGGGGGGACAAGGGAGGGTAAAATCGTAATAAAAACTTTACTCAGTCCTATATTGGAGTTAATATTACAAATTAAATTAAAAAAAAATTTATAATAAATATTTGATTCGATCTCGCATGAGATCGAGTCAATATTATGAAATAAATTAAAAAAATAAATTTTTTTTATAATAAATATTTGATTCGATCTCACACAAGATCGAGTCAATATTACGAAATAAATTTTAAAAAATAAAATAATTTTGTAATAAAAACTTTATTCGGTCCCACACGAGACTAGCGCCGCATATTTCCCAGCAGGCCCATCTAGCCCCGAGGTGGCGACATTGTTGGCCAACGGGCTGTCGGCGGCAAGGTCGCCGGCAGGGGTGGCGCGCCTAAACAAATGAGGAAATAAATTTTGACTCGCTCCCGACTCGAGTGAATATTACAAAATAAAATTTTAAAAATAAAATAAAATAATTTTGTAATAAAAACTTGACTAGCTCTAGACTCGAGTAAATATTATAATTTTTTAATTTTTTAAAAATTTATTTTGTATTATTGAATCGGGTGAGGAGTGAGTCAAGTTTATTATTTTTTAAATTTTATTTCATAATGTTGACTCGAGTAGGGAGCGAGTTAAGTTTGTATTACAAAATTATTTTATTTTATTATTTAAAATTAATTTCTTAATATTGACTCGAGTTGGGGCGACCGAGTCAAGTGTTTTTTAAATTTATTTTGTAATCAAAACTTACCCGGTCCCAAGCGAGAGCGAGTCAAGGGAGGGGCGGCGGGCTTGGGGGGCTGCAAGCCAGGGGAAGGGGCGGGATGGCCGGTGTCCGGGGGCGGGACGGGGCCGGGGCAGGGCCGATGCCGGTGTCGGGGCCGGAGGCGGGGCGGGTCCGAGGGGTGGCGAAATCCGGCGGAGGGTGGGAAAGGGGGAGGGAGGGGGGTGGGAAAATGGCATAGTTTTGCTAGCGAGGGCGGGGACGACGGCGGCAGGCTGTGGCCAGGTGGGGGGAGGGGGGTGGAGGGTAGGGCCGCCGGCAGGGGGCGAGGCCGCGGCGGCAGGCGGCGAGGCCGCGGTGGGGCGATCGCGGGCGGGAGGGGCGGGGCGGTTGCGGGTAGGAGGGCGGGTCTGGCGGGTCGGGCGGGTCTGGCGGGCCAGTCCAACAGTGGGTGGGTGGTTTGATTGTGGGCCGTCGGATCAAGATCTAATGGCCCACGCGAATAAGCTGCCAATGGGCTGCATTTTGATGCAGCCCATGGTAATATTTTCCTATATAAATATATATGTCTGTTTCACGATTTTAGATGATAACTCTGGCGTCATTGATCAATCAGAAAAATCTCATCTGCGGGAGAGTGCTACTTGTGTGTCGCATTTGGTATTCATATCAAAGGTGGACATTTGTGACAAATTTGAATCGTTCAATTTGTGGGCAATTGGGATTTGGGTGCAACGGAGCTGCAAGCCAGGACGGACCCGATTAATCACTCTGTAGAATCTCGACTAAAGGCGTTTCCGTCGGTTGTAAAACCTCGTCAAGAACTTTCCGCCTCTGATGTGTCTTAATTTAGTTTGAGGAACATATTCTCTGCTATTGCCAACTGAACTACATTTTCGCATTAATGTGCAGTTTGGTACTGTATAGTGCTCCTCTCGCAAAATTTTGTTATATGTAGATAAAACAGATAAAAACATTGAAGGCTAAGATAACGTTTCCTATGTCTACTTGGTGGAATTCTCTGCATTGTCCAAGGACTTGGGAATCAATCAGAATTCTGTTCTTTTTGGCGAGGAAGGTTGTATTTGTGTTGTTGTGCTGTTTTCTGGAATAGAACGTGCTATCAATTGGTTAGCAGAATATTATTTTTAGAAGTTGCTGTTATGTATCCGTGTTGACTCTTCTAAGTTTAGCCATATACGAGTTTGTTGTGTTGTGGGGAATTCTTAAAATATAGGTACTCAAAGAGATTGTTCCCTTCACATACAGAGGCGAAGAAGAGGTTTTCCATGTTTCAATGTAGTCTCTGTTAAGCATCGTCGGTAATCCGTAGATGTTTCTTGCTCTGGATGCTATTGCATTGATTCTCTTTTTGTTGTTTTTATTAATTTGCATCAACTAGTGCAGAATGAGCTTGTTAAAGCCAAATAATTGGATTCAGATCAACATTTTGTGTTTGTTTAAACATATTTGCAACATAGTGCAGCCAATTCATTCTCACCTCTGAATCATCTAGTCTAGCTAACAACCGACAAAATTGATCTTCTTTGCTATAGGAAGAGATGATATGAAAGCCAATTCTGATTACATTCATCATTCCTAATGCTCATTTCTCTTATTTTGCTATGCTGTCTCTGCTTGTTCAAGTATATCGAATGAAAAGCTCTTCCTAAACAAGTACACATACAACGTAGAATTCTCATATTAATACTCCCCAGATTGCACTCACAGATCTCTGCTAATCGACTTTTTCAGTTTATAATTTTGGATTCCGATGGGTTCGATTGACCTGTCGAACAATTCTGGATCAGTTTATCCAGACCAAAATAGAAGAGTTTATTTCGATGATGACAATCGTGAAAGAAACATCAGTAGAAGAAATAACGACAATCATGGGATGGATGATTTACATTCAGTTGTTCCATCTGGAACGCAAGATGGTAAGGAGAAGCCAATTGCTCACCAAGAGGCCCAAGGAAATAAAATGGGTGTTCGTAAACAAAAACAATTTCAATCTTTCAAGACTTGGTCTGGACACTTGGAGCGGCAGATCTCCCAAATGGTTAGGAGACAACAAGATCCTATACAAGAATGCTGGCCTGCCCAAGTCACTAGAATTCAAGCTCTACCAGTAGAACGGTACTTTGCTGCTTTGGAAGGACCTGAACTTGATACCCTAAGGGTATGGACCTCTGTAGTTTCTTCTTAATTTAGGTAACCTTTTTCTTTGATTAAAAGTAGTAATCACTAACAGTTACATGAAATGTTCAAATTGTATTCGAACAATTTTTTTGCTATGATCTTTTATAAATGTAGGATACTGAGGACTTGATACTTCCCAAGGACAAGCTATGGCCATTCCTTCTAAGATTCCCAATCTCTTCATTTGGTATCACTCTTGGTGTCAGCAGCCAAGCCATTCTCTGGAAAACCTTAGCAACATCACCTTCTTCCAAGTTCTTACATGTCAGCCCCATCATCAACTATGTTCTCTGGTGCATTGCCATTGTTGTATCAGCTCTTGTAACATCCATCTACTTCTTCAAGATTGTGTTCTTCTTTGAAGCAGTTCGACGAGAATACTACCATCCTGTTCGAGTCAATTTCTTTTGCACCATGGCTGGCCTGCCTCTTCCTAGCGCTAGGCTTGCCACCGCAAATATCTAAAACCATACCCCAGTTTCTCTGGTATGTGCTCATGGCTCCTTTCTTGTGCCTAGAATTGAAAATCTATGGGCAATGGATGTCAGGTGGGAGGAGAAAGCTCTCAAAGGTAGCAAACCCATCAAACCATCTTTCTGTGGTTGGCAATTTTGTGGGTGCATTGCTTGGGGCGTCCATGGGGCTAAAGGAGGGGCCTCTATTCTTCTTTGCAGTGGGCATTGCTCACTACACGGTGCTATTTGTGACATTGTACCAGAGACTCCCCACCAATGAAACTCTTCCAAAAGAGCTCCATCCGGTGTTCTTCCTCTTTGTTGCAGCTCCTAGTGTGGCTTCCATGGCTTGGGCAAGGCTCGAGGGAAGCTTTGGTTATGGATCAAGAATTGTCTATTTCATTGCCTTGTTCCTCTACATTTCCCTGGCTGTCCGCGTCAATTTCTTCAGAGGTTTCCGGTACATGTTACAACTTACACAAATGCATGTTCATATTTGATCTTGTTTAGCACAATTTTCACGTCTGGTCGTGTCAAACTATATATAGGTTCTCAATTGCATGGTGGGCATATACCTTCCCGATGACTGGTGCCGCAATTGCAACAATCAAATATGCAAACGATGTGTTGCATCCGGCGTCACAGGCCTTGTTGGTGGTGCTATCCGCAGTGTCAACGTTCACCGTCACTGCTCTTCTGGTCTCGACTATGATTCATGCTTTTGTGCTCCAAGACCTTTTCCCCAACGACTTAGCAATTGCTATTAGTCAGCGGAGTCACAGACGAGGTAGGAGACGTTTCCATCACAGGTCTTCAAATGCAGAGACGAAGGACATAGAAACAGGCACTTGACTCGTATACATTGCCACCGAAGATGTCGAATTTGGGCTAATCCATGAAAACCATAGTACGCATACATGTATATGCAAAAATATATATATATATATATATATATATATATATATATATATATAGTATGTATATATGAGATGAAAAGGCAAGCAAAAAGTGTTAAATACTCGGGAAGATATAATAAGTTAGAATATGATATTGGATGCCGGCAAGTAGAGGCGAGAATCTGACTTGTTTCACAGACCGCCCGTTGCTGGAGTTTATAATGATTTTCATGTAACAACTGTATGCAAGTTGAAGAAGATGCTTCTTAATGGTGAAGCAATTTTTTGTAACTAATTTTTATCTAGCGCACTAAAAATTTTAGTGGCAATATATATATATAAAGAGATGCTATCGTAGGAATTTGAGAACTTAAAAACCCATTTATAGATTATTAAATAAGATTTAATGGTGATGATCTTTTAATGTGAGGAACATCGTCACCATTGAACATTATCTAATGGTCCATAAATAAGTTCATAAGTCTTGAAGTTTGTGCTCTCATTTTCGTATGTATAATAGAAGAAAAAGAAATTAATGGTTATATATATATATATATTGTTTGCCATTAATTTATATTTGGCTACGTCACGGTTGGAAAAAAAATTTGGACGTGCATGCATGGACAAGGAGGGGAACATATCTTCAACTCTCCTATCTATATCTCTACTCGAAGATAAACCCAACTATAACGTCTTCTCCAAGCCATTCATCTCCTCTACCCCCTCTTGAAAAATTGGAAACGAGGGAAGAGGGAGTCCCTTCCCCGGTGACTGCAGGAGAGTCGTTGTTAGTCGGAGTTACCGTCAGACAGCTCCACTAGGGTATAAACGAGGATGAAGACCTCCACTGAAGCACTGCCATGACCTAACGGGGATGTTGGGCCCTATGGGCCCCAAAAGAGATTTAAAATAAGTTTTACGAGTCTTTTTACTCTAAAAATTAGATCAAAGGATTTCACATTAGCTAATATATAAATCATCGGCCACCTTTAAATATAATGTGAGATAAACCTTATAATTCTCCCCCTCACACATCATACCACTCAAACTATCTCCACTTCACCACATGTTAAGTTCACATGTTATAGTGAAGTTCCAAGAGACTACAATTCAAACCGGCTATCATCCGAATAATCATCTCTCTCTCACCGCATGCTAAGTTCATATATTATAGTGAAGTTTCTAATTTTGGCTAGCTGACATACCATGAGGCAAACCGAAGCAACACCCCCTTTCGAACACAAGTTAATTTTTATTACCTAAACTACCCCCCTTCCAACGCGATGAAGGGGGTCCATTTAAGACTCGTACTATTATTTGTCAATCTTTTCTATTGTTGATTTGGATTGTATGTTGTAAGACATGTTAAGTGGTTATTTTATCGGACCCCACTTAACACGTGTCATTTTAACGAACCGATTTCTAGGATTAATAACCCTTGAGAATGAGATCCCTCGAGTCTGATTTTAAAAATAAAATCCACTGCAAGTAACCTTCAGACGTAAAATATTAAATCCCTTCCCAGACCTATATATAATTTTATCGAGTTCAGTGAGATGAAAGATGGTGAAATCGACTCGGGTTTTATTTCCGAGGGATCTTGACAACCCGCGTTTTGAGTTCCTCACACCTGAAGAAATATGGGGTTTAAGGGTATTATTTAATATAACGCATATCCGAATATGTGGTTCAAAAGACACTAAAGGTGATTGCTTGAGAGTAATTGGCTTTTATGTTCAGGGCCAAGAGAAATATGAAGGATCGGAGAAGGTTAAGATATACTGGTAGTCTCGAGGGATTAGAAAAATAAGAAAATGTTGAAAGAGGTCTCAAACCAATCAGTTTTGGGATGTTATCTAGACTATAGATCGATGGCTCCTCAGTAGTTACCCTTATGAGAGTTTTGATAAAGTATATGCATGTTTTCTTTTCATGAAAGTTAGCTCTAATTGACTGTTTGATTTTAGGTATTTTCTTGACCAATGACGACTATTGCTTACAGTTTTCTATGTAGGTAATCATGTAACATAATAGGATATGTCAGACTTGATGAATGGGAAGTGATATCCTTATATATACACATATTTAACGATATGACACTTTATTGTGATGCCAGTGAATGTGTAAAATTTTTTATGATATTTAATGCATGGTTAACTTGTTTTGTGAATGAAGTTAGTACCATGTGAATGTGAATAGTAAATAGGTACTCTCTCAAGGATTATGATATAGAAATATTAGGATGTTAACAAAATGTAATATTGTGATATATCTTACTATTTATCAGGTGGTTCCCTTATTGCACTTTTAGGAAAAACTCTATCCGTTTATTTATAAAAATTTTATAATATTTAATCAATTAGAATGTGATCTTTTATTATTATATTATCCACATAGTGTCCTGTTATATTGTGTATTTCATATATTCATTGTGATATTCTTTTTATCTTATGACCCTTAAAAGTAAATCTATTCTGTTTAAGTTCATGTCGACTAAATTAATTAAATTTGAGAATTAATTTGGTATCCCGTAATATTTCGTGTGTTCGGTTTAATAACCAACTGGATTTAGTGTGTTATACAATACATGTAATAGCTCATACGATATTTAAAACGTACCTATAATATTTTAGTCTTGGACCGAAGATGACTCATTTGAAGTGGACCAACTCGTTTCGAGTCAGGACTGTGGCGAGTACCCTCTCTCCCGTCTACCGCCACCGGCCCCGCCACAGCGCCGCCACGACGACCTCCATCTTCGACGCAGAAAGCTGCAACCTTTCACCGTCTTGAGGTTGTCTCTACCAGGTACGTCTATTCCTTCTCTTCTTGTTATTGTTCTTCCGTTGAAAATTCTCTTTAACATGATTTCCCGGTTGAAATCTGTAGTTTTTTATGAGAGACACAATTATAAAAATAATGGTGATATTGGTCCGTTTTTGCGTTTCATGTTTACCATTTTACCTAGAATCTGTATGCAAGGATGGCTCTGCAACAATTATTATATTGCTTTCCTGTTAAATTGGTATAAAAGGTGCCCTTTTTTTGGTTTTTTTAAGGACAGGGATGATGGAATCAGAATTGGCAGAAGCAGAAATTATATTGCCTCCTGTCCTTCGTTTCAAGAAAATTCAAATGGCTGACAAGTACCCGAAAGGGCAAGCAAGAGGTAGGCACTGGAAGCATCTGAAGCAGATTCTTCAAGCTGAAAATTATCAAAACTATCCTCCGGAAGAACCTAATTGTAAGTTTTATTTTGGTTTTTTTAACTTCAATGCTTGGAATAGTGTGGATGTCGTTCATACGTTTAACATTCTGTTTATGTGTTTACATGAACTATATTTATATTCATTCTAAAAGTAGATAATCTGCAATTTCTTTTTAATATAATGGACGGATCTGGTTATGGTTTGATGTAGTTTAAAATTAATGTTATCGTCCTATCTATAGTTTACATTAATTTATTGGGCTCTCAAGCCTTCGTTTTTGCTTACTAAATTTCATAAAAAATTTCCAGAATTGCACAGAATTTGTTTGTTGCAGATTCATTTTGCATTTGGTCTTCTCACATTCATAGACCGTTTGGTACAAGTGCCCTGAGTTGAAAATTGCCTAAAATTTAATTTTTTTTCCTGATTTCTTTTGAAAATGTGAAAATGATTTTCCTAACATCTTGGCATTCTTTTTGCGTGATTTCTCTTCTGCATCGAAAATCTTTCAAATTTTGTTCTGATTTTAGAAGTTTTGATAATAGTGCTATTCTTTCTCTGCAGCAATTGAATTGTTTGAGTTTAATATAAATTCTGACTTCTAGTTCAATATTTTGTACAGATATAAATATTGAGTCTCCTCCCTCTATGTATCCATCAAAGAAATACTGTGACATAACTGGATTTGAGGTATGCATTCTTTTTTCAATGAAGCTTTGACAGAAATTAAAGGACTTCTTAACACGTTTTTTATACAGCTTGTGTGAAAGTTTACTTCATATATTTAAAAGTTACCGTCTTTTTGACGCAGTTAGTTCATCATCCAGATTAGTTGGCTTGAGGTAATGTGCAATGCAATATTGAGCAATGCATAAAATGGTTAAGCTTCAATTATTTCGACTGGATGTGCAATGCAGGACTAATATTTGATCAGAAAACAAAGTTCTAATTGAACTCTGGGGTTCAACATGTAGAGTTAGTTGGCTCTTTCTTAATGTTTATCTAAATCTAACTAGATACTAAAATGTAAAAAGGTAAACATTTCATATTTGAGAATGAAAACTGGCTCTAACTTTCTTGACAAGATGTTCTGTTAATGAAAAATATAAAAAATAAGAGCTGTACAAGCATCTATTTGAAATAAATAACCATATTTGAATAGTCACCTCAAAGTGTTTAGGGTAGGGGATCTAGCCTCAGCATTGGTGAGGTTTGTTTGGTTAATTTTTGTTGAGGATGATGTTGACCTAATGTGGATTTGAGTATAATCTCAGGTAGGACAGTGTTCGTGGAGTCATTCTTTTTTTTAGAACCAGCTATGTTTGTCGCGTTAATTAATTTGTTCTGGATTCAGTATTCCTTTTACACTACAACAAAACCAAAGTTAATATTCTGTTTAAGGATGCAATTACCTTGCCAAAACAAAATAAGTTCACAGTTTAACTGCAGTAAAGTTGGATATTAATCATGTTTTTTTGTCAAGTTAGATACGAATTCTTTTCCTTGCAAATCACTTACTTTTGTCTTACCATATAGGCACCTTATGTACATCCGAGGAAGCATCTGAGATATGCAAATACAGCTGTCTTTGATCAGATAAGCCGGATGCGTGACGACTATGTTCAGCGATATCTTTCTCTTCGGAATGCTGCTGTGGTTTTGAAGTAGGCAAGAAGTTGATGGAGGATAAACACAGCCTATACTTTGCAGAATACAGGTAGTTGATTGAAAGAAATCTTCAGAAGCTTTTGAATTATATATCCCTTCGTTGGTGTCCATATGAAGAGTTTATCTCCATTCAACTGTTAAATTTGTGATATGAACCAAGATTATTGTGACAGAGGTTAAAGAAGGGCTACATTGAAAAGTTTTTTTTTATGTTCCTAATGAATTACTTAAAATTTTATCTTCTTGGCTCCTTTTACTATTTTCTCATTACTTTGTACCATCTAGTTACTGTAATATAATGGAAGTACTGATTCGCTTGCATAGATAAGTTCTATTTGATTGTGCTGCATATGTTTGTTTGCTACTTACTTGGAGCTACTTTTTTAGACGCTTCATGTTTCAAAAGATGCAAATAAATTAATAAGTGATGACTGACCAAGGTTGTTCTGTGTCAAGGTACATAAGAGCCATGAGTCAATTATCTTTGCCGTGGGTGGCATGAAACTTAGCATCAAATCAAATAGGTGACCATCGTATAACAATGAAGTCTTATAGATTAGATGTAGAATGACCTCTCTAGGAGGGAGAAGATACTCTTGAAAGATTAAGAGTCATACAGAGCGAAATATCTTGATTCTCTTCCATGCCAACTCAAAAAATGCGGTCACCATTTTTTCCATGTTTTCTCAATAAGTTTTAGTCGTTGTTTTTTGGTCATTCAGATGGATTGCATACATGACAACGAACTCCTAGTCGCGGACTGTGTTTTTGGATGCTATCGTCTATGGACAGAAATCTTAGTTGGAAGCTTTGCTCATCCGTCCCAGTTAGGCGCTATAAGTGCAGACACTACGGGTCAATTCTATCACAAGGATGGTGCATTGAACTGATTATGATGGGCACATGAAAACAGGTCAGAGCGGGCTTCCTGTCTCCTAGAATCCTTATCCTGTGACTGTATGTGATTGCTACTCATACTTTGAGGTCTCTCTCTACGTATATTTACAACAAACACTTCACGCTTGAGCCATATATTTGTAATTGGAAGAAGTAGGACGTTCCTTCTCCGGACAAGTCTCGTCTTTTACATTACGACGTACCATGTTACAGAAGTGTACCATTCTTTGGATTGTAATTCTTGCTTTTGCCATCACGTCGACCTTCTTCATCTTCCCTGTGGTATCTGGAGAAGATGACATTCATGTTAACGTATACGCGTATAAGAGTATGAATTCCAGAATTGAGCTCGTTTGCATGTATGGCGTGGTTGACTGGACAAGCATATTATGAAACAAGAACAGGCGTTGGACGTCGACAAATCACAAGAGAACGTCGACCGTCCTTGGTCGGCAGAATGACTACCGTCCCCACCACCGGTCCGCCAGCGTCACCTTCGGCGCCTAAAAAGCATATTGTCCTCATGTTGAGAAGTATTTGAAACCGACAAATGACCATTTGGTTACTACACCATCGTAGTTATCTCTCCACTTGGGTTCGGTAGAGTTTTCAAATGTCTGTTGGAGTCAAGGTATGAGATGTGGTGAAGAAACCGATAATTATAGGTTAGTTAGCCGAAGATGAAGAATCAGATACGAAGAAATGATCTTTAGTCACAAAAGCAAAGTAATGGTGTTTTTATTCGAGCTCGAGTGTTAACAAATCTTATACGAATTCCATGTTAAGCGTCTAAATGAAGAGAGAGTTTTGCTCAGATTGTAGGTTGAATTGCTAAGTACCATACAATCAATGCTGGCCACTATAATTAGAAGTAAACGTAAAACAAGGGAGACAAGAAGACAACGATGGCCCATGACCGTTTTCAATCATTCATCAAGTTGACTATGAATGGTAAATTCGTTACTCCCACATACTGCTTATCACATTCACATCACATCATGATGAGAGAGAGGCTCAAGAAGAAGAAGTTGATGTTTAAAGATGAAATGTGTTAGATTGATTGGCTTCTAAGGTAAGTCAAGCAAACAAAATCAAAAGAGTGGAGACCTCTGTTCTCGTGGTCATAATTGGAAGCGTGAGATCCCAACAGTGAAGACCTTTAGAGCAGTAGAGGGTAGGAAGTGCTGCTACTGGTCACGGTTGATGTGTCCATCATTAGAATTTGGATTGAAGGTTGCTCTAAAAGTCTGCCAGGTGATGACTAGTTTCCCATCATGTGGGCAGCCACTAGTTAATCCAGACTGAGCTCCACAAGCCGAATTGCTCCTTCCCGTAGTCCTTGCATTGCCATGGAGAGCAGAATTCTGTTCTTGCTGCTCTTCGTCGGTTTTTGTTCAGTATCTGGCTTCACAGATCCACAAGATGGTAAACATACTTCTTCTTTGACATTTGAAGCTTAATATCAATACCAGTTTTGTCTATGAACTTCCTTCTGAATATGGCATGAACTGAAATCCTTATAATTAGATGGAGATTTCCATATATCTGATTAAAACTCCATGTGCAGCTGCTGCTATCCGTTCTCTGAAGGCCTCGCTTCAAACCCTGCCTCCGAATTGGTACAAGTCAGATGATCCTTGTGGAGATAACTGGGAAGGCATCAAATGCAACAATTCTAAGATCAGCGCAATGTGAGCAACTTTCTTTGTGATTTTCTTCGACCTGGTAGCTCCTCAGGTTTATTTTAATCATCCCTTTTGCAATTTATGGACTTCCGTTGATGTCTCTCAGGAGATTGTCCTCCATGGGATTTAAAGGGTCCCTTAGCGGTGACATTGGGGGGCTCTCGGAATTGAGAACCTTGTAAGAATCTCAACTTTAGCTCGCTTGGAATAGATAGTTCATAGTTTGTTTATATGTATTGAAGTTTAACAGTTTGATTGCAGCTTGTATTTTCTTTGCTCTATGGACTAATGCAGGGACTTGTCTTACAATCGAGGAATCACAGGTCCACTTACACCAAGTATTGGTGGCCTCAAGAGCTTAAGCATTCTGTAAGATGCTCTCGCTCTTTTAGATATTTTTTAGAACTTTTAACTGATCTGCAAGCATTGCTCATCCGAAATGTTCATATATTAGGATACTTCTAGGCTGCAGCTTCAGCGGAAAATTACCAGAAGAGTTGGGCAATCTACCAGAGCTAACCTACTTGTAAGAATTTACAGCCAAACTACATTACCAAGCATAATTTGCATTATTTCAAGAATTTATCGAGATTGTTCATCTCCTTCCTAGAGCTCTAAACTCGAACAACTTCACCGGAGAAATACCACCTTCTCTGGGTAAGCTATCCAAACTGTACTGGCTGGACTTGGCAGAAAATCAGCTTACCGGAAGCATTCCAGTCTCCCCAGGACTAGACCAGCTTCTTGCAGCGAAGCACTTGTGAGTTTTTTATGCCATTGTTATACCATATTTTCTCCCCAGCAATGCATTGGAAAGAATAGAATTTTGATAAACAAAATTCGTGTCAGCCATTTAAACAAAAACCAACTATCAGGAAACATTCCTCCAAAGCTCTTCAGTCATGAGATGAAGCTGATACATGTGTAAGTTACTAAGCATGAATCCTAAAAAAATTCAATATATCTTTTTTCCTCTTAAGACTGCTCTGCTTTGCTTAATGGCTATATGTCTTTTTGCCGCTGGAAGGCTGCTTGATGGCAACAGACTCACGGGGAGTATTCCATCGACGCTTGGACTGGTTCAAACGCTGGAGGTTCTGTGAGTATATCTCATCAACTAACACGATTGCTTTTCTTTTACCTGCTTGGTTATGCTGTGCCAAGTTGCCAACTGCGTAGTTATTATCTCCACTTTTGCAACAGCCGTCTTGACAGGAATTCTCTCAGTGGCCCTGTACCGGAAAGCATTGGTAACCTCACAAGAATCAATGAGTTGTGAGTAATCATTTACATATAAAATTTATCTATACACATCTTTGGCTCTAATCATTAACATATGTATTTAGGCATTTAGCACAGAATCAGCTGACAGGCTCAATACCTGATCTGAGCAAGATGAGCGTCCTCAACTACGTGTAAGAAATCATCTTACCATGGCAAAATTGCCTTCAAGCTTATTTTCCTCTATTGTTCTAAAAGTGTTAGTATTATGAAGGGACTTGAGCAACAACTCATTCGACTCATCTCTAGTGCCAGAGTGGTTTTCAACCATCACATCTCTTACCACTTTGTGAGCATCTATTTCATCTCTTTGTATGTATGACGATTTTTCAATCTCCTGAGAAAACTTATCTGAAGACTCCCAGTGCCATATTGTGCCCAGAGTCATGGAAAGCTCACGTCTTCAAGGTCAGGTTCCTCCAGCTCTTTTCAGATTTCCCCAGATACAGGAAGTGTAAGTCTACAAATCTGATTTCCTCTGAGCTTTAGTATCTGAACCACAGCATGTTTAAACAAGTGCAAACTTGTGGCAGTAAACTGAAGGACAATGGACTAAACGGAACTCTGGATATCGGAGAAGGCTTGGGAGATCAGTTGGATCTTATTGACTTGAAAAGCAACAACATTAGTTCAATCACAGTAGGGCCTATCTCATCTAAATATAAGGACGTTCTAGAGTAAGAAGAAATCAGATTTTTTTATATCATAAACTTCTTATAAGAATTCTCAACCATGCCATACTATGTTGCAATCAGACTCTTTGGAAATCCAGTATGTTCAGTATCGAACGAACGATACTGCCGCCAACTTCAGCCGCTAGCGAACACAATTTACTCCACAAGCCTTATCAACTGCGGGGGAAAGCAATGCCAACCAGATCAAAAGCTGAATCCCCAGAGCTGCAACTGTGCCTATCCATATGGAGGAACTCTGTACTTCAGAGCACCATTCTTTCGTGATTTATCTAATAGCACCCGATTCCAGTTACTAGAGACGTACTTGTGGAGAAAACTTGAGCTGCCTCCTGGTTCAGTTTCTCTGCAGAACCTTTTCTTCAATGTGGATGATTATCTTGAGGCGCAGCTGGAACTCTTTCCTCCTAATGGAGAATATTTCAGTCGATCAGAGATTCAGACAATTGGGTTTGATCTGAGTAACCAGACATTTAAACCACCTAAAGAATTTGGTCCATACTTCTTTATTGCATCACCATATAACTTTCCAGGTAACCTAACATCCCTCATTCCTGTTCCTGGCACCTGCTCGGGTGATCATATTTTTTACGGTTTGTTATCTCATTCTGGTTTGTATTATCTTTGCAGCCGAAGAAGGAAAACCTTCTGTGAGGCTGGCTGTAATTATTGCAATAGCTGTAGGCTGCACCGCGCTTGTTCTTGTGCTACTAGGAGTTGCTGTATATGCTTGCCGTCAAAAAACGAGATCAGAAAAGGCTCGAGATATAAGCAATCCATTTGGTACAAAAGCAATCTTCTTCTTCTCTCAAATGTTTCCTTTCCCGTAACATAAAAACCATGAAGCACAATTTGATAGTATCTTAGTAATAATACCTGGTAGATCATCTCATTTGTGTCACAAGTCGTTCTTCACCAAGAATGTTCACTTTTCAGCTTCTTGGGGACCAAGTGGAAAGGACAGTAGTGGCCCGCCACCACAATTGAAGGGAGCAAGATGGTTTTCTTATGAGGAACTAAAGAAGAGCACCAATAATTTTTCAGACAGCCATCAAGTTGGGTCTGGGGGCTATGGAAAGGTGTGTGACAATTTTTTTTTTTGGATAGCAGAAGGATATCAAGAGAAGAAATTGATCTCCATCACCCATGAGTCCTACTTTCCAGGTTTACAAGGGAATCCTTCCTGATGGGCAATTGGTAGCAATAAAAAGAGCTCAGCTGGGAGCTGTGCAAGGAGGGACTGAGTTCAAAACTGAGATTGAGCTGCTCTCAAGGGTGCATCACAAAAACCTCCTCGGTCTTGTGGGATTCTGTTTCGAGCAAGGACAACAAATGCTTGTCTATGAGTACATGGCAAATGGAACAGTCAGGGAGAGCTTATCAGGTAAATCGTTCAGCAAAACGTGGATCAAAGTCTGAATGTTTATTTTGGAGTTAAAAACTTACCTCTCTACTTAACTGAATAGTTGTAGCTTGAAAATTTTAACAGGTAAAAGTGGAGTTTATCTGGACTGGAAGAGAAGACTCCGAGTTGCACTAGGTTCTGCAAGGGGATTAGCATATCTTCACGAGCTAGCCAACCCCACTATCATTCATAGAGATGTCAAGTCGACCAACATTCTCTTGGACGAGTTTTTGACGGCAAAGGTTGCAGACTTTGGCCTCTCCAAACTTGTATCAGACAGTGAAAAAGGTCATGTTTCTACACAAGTGAAAGGAACACTGGCAAGTACTCATCCAGAAGTCACTTCCATCAGTTTCAGAGTAGCATCCTTGCCTAACACATTTCCATTTCCAATGTTGTCCTCCTTGTGTAGGGTTATCTGGATCCAGAATACTACATGACTCAGCAGTTGACAGAGAAGAGTGATGTCTACAGTTTTGGCATTGTCATGCTTGAGCTCATCACTGGAAGACCGCCATTAGAGAGAAGCAAATACGTAGTCCGGGAGGTGAGAACAATGATGAACAAGAACGAATTACTCCATGGTTTGAAAGAAACGACGGACCCAAGAATCAGAGAAACACCAAACCTTTTTGGGTTTGGAAGGTTCGTAGAGTTGGCAATGCGATGTGTAGAAGACTCTGCTGCAGACCGTCCAACCATGAGTGAAGTTGTGAAAGAAATAGAAGCGATTCTGCATAGTGAGGGCGTGAACACAAGCTCAACGTCGGCTTCTTCCTCTGCAACAGATTTTGGAGCAACAAAGGGACCTGGAGTCACCCGCCACCCTTACAGTGAATCTCTTCAAAAGAAAGATTCTGATAGCAGCTGTCCTTCTGAACATAGCTGTGGCTACACAGTATTAGCTCAAGTTGAACACAAATAGGCAATTGCTTGATTGGTTTTAGTAACAAGCAGAGTGCGGTACGTGATCTTGTTTATGATAGAATACGCGCATTCAATAGATTGCGAATCATAACTCCCAGTATATATCTATTTAAGATTCATTTATCCCACCAAAAAACAGAGTCTTCGCATTACATAGGGTTGCTAATTGAGCTAGTCAGCTCGTGAACATTTAGCGTTCGGCTCGGCTTGACTCGACTCGAAACTCGACATTTAAATGCTCGACTCAAACTCGACTCGAACTCGAATCTTACGAGCTGAGCTTGAGCAAGGTTGTGTTCGACTCGACTCGACTCGGTTGTAACTCGAACTCGACTTAAACTCGACTCGTAGTTCGACTCGAACTCGACTCGATAAAATAACAACGAGCATATATGTAGGGGTGGGCGTGGACGTCCAAATTTGTCCGTTGTCCGAAAAAAATATATCACATTATAAACATAATATAAAATCAGTGATTTGAGTGAGGGTTTTATGCTTATGAACCGATCGGTTCAATCGTCGGTTCAAGTCGAGTATGTTTTAGAATATGTGTACTGAGTTGACGCTGGTCGGGTGTACAAGCCATGAGGGTCATACGTACCCAAGTATATGATGATAACATCATGAATACAACAGAAAAGAATGAGTTATCAGAATATATGAAAGTATACTAATTATTTTTTTTATTTTATATATAGTTGATCGTGAAATTAGTTTAGGACGTGTTATGGGGAATTTGGGTGGGTTATTAGTTATAGAATGTCATCATGATGTTGTAGTGTTTATTTTATTTTATGGAATTTTTTCTGATTTTATGGATTTTTTAGGATTTATTCCGAGTTAGTTATTATTATTGACTCGAGACATTGACGAGTCAAGTCTTATTTACGATATTGCCATCAATCAAACATCCGACCCATTATCTTCCCCGTCTAAACCGCGCCACCCCCTTGCGTGGTCGCTGCCGCCGCCGCCGCCGCGTCGCCCGACTGCCGATCGTCGCCTCCAGCCCCGCCGCGGTGTTGCCGCCGTCGCCTGGCCTCCACGACGCCAGAATCTCTGCTTGTCGTCGATTCCGCCGCCGCCGCCGCCGCCGCCGCATCGCCCGGCCGCCGATCTTCGCCGCCAGGCCCCGCCGCAGCGTTGCCTTGATGCCCCGAGCGCCCCTGCCGTCGCCCGGCCTCCACGACGCCGGAATCGCTGCTCGTCGTCAATTCTGCCGCCGATACCCTCTGCTCGCGTCGTCAATTCTGCCACCAGCGACTGTCGCCACGGCCGTCCAGTCACTACTTTGACATTGCCAACCCTCCTACGGCGGCAGGCGGCAGCGGCGGCAGAGAGGGTTTGGTCTGTCCACAGACATTGCTTGGGCCCGACGGACAATTCGATATCCGAAGCCAGTCGGACAAATTTTGTCCGACGAAATTTCGGACAGACGCGGACAATAATTCGTCCGATGTCTATTCGACCGATGCCCATCCCTACATGTATGTCCAAAACTCGTTCGATCTCGAGTCGAGTTCGAACGAGTTTCGAACTATTCGAGCCGAGTTCGAACACATATTGAGCTCGGCTCGCTCGCTCAATTAACACCCCTAGCATTACGTAAAATTCGGTTACCTTCAACCAATACCTTGAAAAGGGCATTGTTCTTCAACCAATACATTGAAAATACAGGGAAAGAAACACGTACAAAATTACAAAGAGATCCATTGGATTTAACTCTCTTAAGTACCACAATTAGCAAAACTAACGGAGCTGAAAATGAGAGCTTTCCTCGAGATAGAAGATTAAAGAGCCTTCTTTTCCCTTTCTCTTTCATTATATAATTTAGACAACATCAACTGCCTTACATTGGTATAGCCAGCAATCAACAGGAAATGGCAAAATGATATCATAATTATCAAAGCTTCAAAAATGAAAGGATACTTCTCGGCAGGCTTCATGCACAAATATAATATATGAAGTACAATAGATCCAAAGAAAGGCAATGCCAGAAACCATTTCAATTCTCGGGAGGCTTCATGCACAAATATAATATATGAAGTACAATAGATCCAAAGAAAGGCAATGCCAGAAACCATTTCAATGATACAGATGTGAATGTATCCTTGATGGTAGGCTGTCCAGGTGCACTATAAACCAGCGCCAAGAGAGCTAGAAGAGCAACATATGCAAGAACCAGAGTATGTCGTCGAATAAATGGGAACATAGAGAACATTGTATAGTACATGAACCAGCGAAACATGGATGGTTCTTCCAATGCAAGAACGCTTGCAGGTAATAGAGGCAGAAGAATTGACTTTTCATGGACTGCAAATTTCACATTCCACAATAAGTATCTTACAGGGTAACATGGTGTAAAGTGCCAACAGTTATGCGAAGAAACAAGGTTACAAATCAAGATGCTTACCCTGGAAAGAGAATAAATAAAATGACAAGGCATAATTCAGAAGTGGATACAGGAAGCCTTTATCACTGGGTGCTCTTACTTGTTGAAGCACTGATGGTAAAGGGTAAAAAAGTGGCCCCAAAACTAAGAAAACTCAAGGTTTGGGTTGTAAAATGTCTATTCCATTTCATGGCGATTGATGTAGCACACCAAAAATTAGCAACATAATCTTCATATATACCCCTTTCAAAAGGAGCTAAATCCGTATAGGACCTTTAACAGAAATAACAAAGTTACCGCATTTACACTTCATACACAAACTTCCAATGCAGAAAGAGTAATGCATAAATGTACAAATAAAAAGGAAAAAGTGTTGATCTACCTATAGAACAGCTTCCAAAGAGAAGAGGTATGGCCACCAAATAACAGCAAAAGTACCCACTAACCAGTTTCGTCACCTCTATGATTGGATGCTTGCGCTGAAGGCATTTCCCAAGCAAATGCGCAAAAAAGGCAGGTGCAAAATATGCACTCATCTGCAATGCTTATAAATTTTTATACTTACTAATTCAGAAGGTAGCATAATCCCAAGCTAGTGTTTTCATATTGCCCTTAGCAATATTTTGAGGTTAATAATGTTATTTCCATTAAAACAAAAATTACCTATTTGTGATTGAGTGCAAGGCAGAAAAGAAATGAAGCCACAACCTCATGCTTTGCAAGGATAGAGTGAAACCCAAGCTTATAAAGTTGTACTGAGCCACCAACCGAACAACAAAACTTAGATTTCTTATTGTCTGCCCAACATTAATAAAATGCAAACAATTATTTGAGTACCTGAAAATGGCCGTGATCAATGAAGGGTTGAATAGAATTACAGCAAGAAGCCAAATAGCAGCATCACCTTTGCCATGCCGTCAACAATACACAATTACAAACCATAAAGCCGCTGGGAAGAAAATAAGTACATCTGAAGATAAGACGGTCCATCTCATGAGCAACTTTCTGCAACACGTACCAGCAAAAAAAGAACCAACTAATCAACCATCTTTGGAATCAAAGCTCACTGAACGTGAGGTTCAGTATGAACTCCATGCCAATCACAAACTTTGGGGGGGGGAGTGGGGGTTGTTAGTGGGCAATCTCAACTACACCTGTAAATCTGGGCTATGAATCTACATTAAAGGGTTAAAAACATTAATTTTTAATGTATAAATCGTATTCACATAATTTTTATACAATTCACAATACGACCCAAAAAAACATAATTTTTATACAATTCACAGTACGACCCCAAAAACAGTACAAGCTCGTTAATCAGATTACACACATCTCACCCGTATAAATTTTGATTCAAAGGCTTCTTGGCCAAAAAAATAAAGGATAGAAGAGATTCACTAGATTTACAAATTAAACTCACCAACAAGTGTAATCTCATTTCTGGTAGATTAGTAGTAAAATACTATTTATATTGTCAATCCACTTTAACAAAGTAAATCTGATACATCATGATACACCAGCGAACAAAACACCAAATAATCAAGCATCTCTGAGTCAAGAGCTAACTACAAGCCAGCTCAATAATGATGCCGGGCCAGTTACAAACTGCAAGCGAATCTAATACTTAAAGAAACAACATCGACTGTTGTTAAATAATAAATGGAAATTGGAAAGAGACAATAAGCATATTATCATCACCAGTAACATTGTAAACTAAACAATAAACAAAAAAATATATAATCAATCAGAGAACTCTAATGACAAAAAAAGAGACAATTTTTACTAATATATAATATCTACCGTATCAAATTCACAGGTTTTGGAATTCGGGAATTAGAAAAAGAGAGCGTTTATCGCCGTACCCAAAAGGCGACTCATGGCCGCGGGAAGAAACCAGAGCCAAGGAGGGCGGGTGGGACCAAGCTCTGGTAGGCGGCGAGGGGCGGGTAGTCCAGACCCCCGTACCCCATCGGGTCTCCGACGAGTTACGTTACCACGAACCCGCCGGCAAGTTGACGGTCACCTCCATCCAGTGCCGCTACCCCTCGATCCCCGTACATCGGCGGCCGGCCGGCCGGCGCCGGAGTACAAGTGCAGTAATACTGCTCATCGCACCAGCAGGGCGAACAGCGCGACGGCCACAAGCCGCATCCGGCCGTCTCCGGTACCGGCGACGCCGGCCGTCTCTCTTCCCGCGAGGAGTAGGCTAGACTACCCCTCACCATGAATGGGCTATTGGGCCTTTTCCGGTATGATCTTAAGGCCCATCTGTAGGCCTATTACGAGCTATTTCAATCGAAGCCCATTTCTGATTGACTTGGCATCTTCGATTGCGAATTGGCAAATGGCAGGGTTTGCCAAATGATGACAGTATGATGATGGACATCTTAGGATGAGTTTTGTCAACCATGACTATTTTATATAATAATGCAGAAGAGTAAGACAATGAGCGGAATAGGAACAGGGAATTAGCTGCCCGGAGGAGTGATTCCTCAGATCACAGGCGCCGGCATGCATCATGGATCTCGGTTCTCTGCCGGCGCGTGTGTTCTCAGGTCACCCCTTCGGGGCTTTCCTGTTTGTTTTAATGATTATGTGTTAGGCCAATTTGATTTGATTAATGAATTATTATTATTATTATTATTATTTATTATTATTATTATTATTATTTTAAACAATTAGTGGGGCAGCCCGGTGACCCTCGCGGTTAGCGATCTTGGCTCGGCGACCGGTGAGCTCTGGGCAAGGTGGGACCCCCACTCCAATCAACCCGGTCTTTTTTTTAACCAACCCAACCTTATATATGTATAACTTCCAAACCAAACCCGGTTCGCTTCGGCCACCGGCCCGGCGCCACTGCTCGCGCCGACGGAGCGAAGACGAAGATCAGGGATGCGGTGGGGGAAGAGGGGGAGAAGGCGGTGCTCTCGTTCGAGTGCTTCCCACCGAAGACGGAGGAGTGGGGGGCTGAGAACCTGTTCGACCGAGGGGAGCGCATGGCCTCCTTCGGCCCCGCCTTCTGCGACACCACCTGGGGAGCCGGCGGTGGACTCGGCATCGCCAACCGCATGCAGAACATGGTCTGCTACTCTTCTCTTCTCTCCCCCGCTCTCATTTGCTTGTTTCGTCATTATTGGTGGCGCGCGCATTTTTCGGACGTTGCGTTGGATTGCTAGGTTTATTTCGATTTGTTGATTGTTGGATCTGGAATAGCATTGTGCCAATTCATGTAGTTTTTTAGATGGATCTGAAAATTGGCGATAAACCAGGTGGTGTTGTTGTTGTTGTTGGGGAATTTGTTGTCTGAGTTCAAATTTGAATCTCCGGTGGATGAGCTAGATCTGTGATGAATTTGTTTTCTGTTAGTATGCTTTGTTAGTAGCATCATTCGCTTTTTACGAAAGTGAATGTATGTCGTTGTGAAATTTTGCTTGTTGGCAATGCTCGTATGACTATGAATTCCGAATTGCTTTGCTTCTATTGGCTGTTCGTATGCCTAGTTTTGAGTTAAAGCGGATCCCTAGTGAGATTAAATGATGAATCATCCGAATTCTTACATCACGATTATACAATGTGTGTGGACGTTTGGCTTCTTTTACTGTGTCTTAATTTTGCGGGTTAAGGTTCACATTTTTTTGTTTTCATAATCACCTATCTTAACATATTAATTGTTTGTCTTGAGGTAATATTGCATTTGTTCGTTTTTTATGTCTTAATTGTGTATGTTAAGATTTGTCTCATTAGTTGTGTTCTCATAATCTGAATTTGTGTCTGATGATTTTTTTCATCAGCAACCAAGGGCACATCAATAGGCCTTAGATTCTTAAGGGTGCTGCAAAAAATGGGTATGTGTTGTCTCTATTGCTTACAGACACAATAGTTACAAAGTTTTCTTCTGCATGGTAGGAAGCTGTAGTTTTCAAAATGTATAGAAGAAGCTAGTTTATATTTCCTCGAGAATGATGTTGAAATAGTGTCTTCCCGGAGGTCATTATAAAATTTAGTGTTTATCTTGAAGGTCATCTTGTGAAATATGAGTATCACTCACTTAGACTCCTTTACATAATGACATACATATTTCCTCCTTTTACACTGAATTTAAAGAAGTTTCTTGTTTATTCTTAACATAATTGTGACCTTTCTTATATAATATGATTTGTGTGAATGTCTGTGCTTGATTAAAATGTTAAAAAATTGAATTCATGATAGAATGTTTAAGTTGCATAATGTTTATTATTTTCTAATATAAGCTGAAAATAGTATCATTTTTTAATGAAAGGTACCAGCCGAGTTAACATCAGCTTTGGAGGCTATCAAAGACAACGAAGAAGCAGTAAAAGCTTATGGCATACTTCTAGGAACAGAAATGTGCAAGAAGATATTGGCTCATGGAATCAGAACTTTGCCGAACATGGAAAATCAGCTTAAGGTCAGTAGATTTTAGAACAGAAATTTTCATTTATTTTGTGTTCTCCTTGTAATGTAAATGGTTAACAGTTGCACACACTGAAAAAGTTGTATACAATGTTCATTATGTCTGCCAGTAATTTGTCAGGAAAAAAGGACAATGATAATCAATTTCACAGTCTTCATAAAACTACTGTCCTGAATAACCACATGAACGAAGGCCATGTCTCTATCTGATACAACAATCATCATTGGACTGCCTATGATAATTTTGATATTATGGAATTCACAAAAAAATCTTCCTTATCTGTATGCCATGATGAAATCTGTGTGCGCGAGCTATTTCATTCTTGTCTTCCCTCACCTTTATTGCAGTGAGTAAAGAGGGAAAATGTGTGACAAATACTGGATCAAGTGATGTAAATGCGGTGATTTGGGAGAGTTTTCCGTCTCAAAGAAATGATCCAACCCACAGTAGTGGATCCTGCAAGATTCTTGTTTTGGAAGGATGAAGCATTTGAAATATGGACAGAGGGCTGGGCATGCTTGTTCCGGAAGAAGATGCATCGAGAAAATTATTGGAAGACGGTACTAATTAATTGAATCACTTGTGTTTTACTGCTTTGCACGTGAAAAAATATCATTAGTGAACAACTCTAACCTGTTACAACTAAATCAGTGAAAAATATCATTAGTGAAATGTCTTTTTGAAGAATCAAGTCACAACTACATCAGGATTTTAAATCAAAGAATGAGGAAGCTGACATTACTTATGTTATTAATCATTCTGGTCTCAAACACTTTTGGTTCTTTCTCCTTCATTATCAAGAAGCCTTAAATTTAAAGCACTTGTTATAGGATGCCCTTGGAAATAAATTTTATTATTAACTTGTTTTTTTGCCAAAGAAGTATATTTTTGTTACTGCATGGCTCTTACTTTTAGTCTTGATCATTGGAACAGATCCAGAGGAGTTATTTCCTGGTTAGCCTTGTTGATGATGATTACACCCACGGGTACATATTTTGCTGCATGTATTTAAGGATTTGTAAGCCATTTGAATATCATGTGCCGTCTCTTCTATCCGCATCTTATGCACCTTCGGATTTTATTGCTTGCGGCATCAATGTCGCATTAGTTCCTCAAATCCGTAATTGTGGTCTAATAGGACCGGCAAAAAAGTTCAGCAATATTTTTATGAACATCAGGAAAACGTGTGATGTGGTGTATCATATATGTATTTTATTCTTTGAATATTTGTATTGGTGCATGAAACCATGCCAAAATAATATATTATGATAATAATAATGGAAAATGTATGAGCATACGAAATTTGCCAATAAGATTACATGATTCTACTAGACCCCCTTCCGGCGATTCCCATACGAACACTACTCTGTTTAACTCTCTAAAGCCATCCTAATAAAATCTCTTTGATTACCCCCAATATTACTGACCCGTTTCGTTTAACGTTGTCTTTCCACCATTAATTGATGATTGATGCCCCGTTTCTTTGTAATTTACTAACTTATATTGATGCCCCGTTTCGATGTTGTCTAACTCCAAGCAACAACATGAATACCCAACAAACTAAATTAAGCTACAGCCATCAACGCTGTCCATCCAAACAAACGTGGGTTGCCTGCTAATAATACACAATTTAGGTAGCAGGGATTACCTGGGCAGAGGCACCCATGCAAACAAACACAGACACGGCCATATATCAATCCACCACCCGCTGGCCGGCATCCTCGCCGTCCCCTTCCCCCACCCAAACATAGCAAAATTCCAGTCCACCCCAATCCATGCATTTGCCTTCCAACGTGTGGAAGTAAAACAACCCCATTTCCAATATAAATCCCCCACCCTCATTCCCTCCCCACCGCCCAGCTTTCAACCTCCCCCGCTCAATCCTCCCCCGGCATCCCCCCTCCCCCATGGCCTCTCGCTAAATACCTCCCCTTCCAGGCCGTGACAGCGGCTTGCCTTCTTCCCGATTCGCCGTCTCCAATATTATATTTGGAGATTGACATTCCATTCAGCTGCTCATCGATCAACCGACGACGAGAGCTGTTAATTAATTATTAACTAGCTAGACAGCAATGGCTCTCGCGACGGTCCTGGTGGCGGCGATGGTGGCGCTGCTGGCGGTCCCCATCGCTGCCGAGGACCCTTACCTGTACTTCACGTGGAATGTCACCTACGGCACCATAAGGCCATTGGGGAAACCTCAGAGGGGGATCCTCATCAACGGGGAATTCCCCGGCCCCAACATCAATTCCACCACCAACAACAACATCGTGCTCAACGTCTACAACAACCTCGACGAGCCCTTCCTGCTCACATGGAACGGCATCCAACAGAGGAAGAACAGCTGGATGGACGGCCTGCCGGGGACCCAATGCCCCATCCCCCCGGCACCAACTTCACCTACAAGTTCCAGGTGAAGGACCAGATCGGCTCCTACATGTACTTCCCATCCACCGCCATGCACCGCGCCGCCGGCGGCTTCGGCGGCCTGCGCGTCAACAGCCGCCTCCTCATCCCCGTCCCCTTCGACGCGCCCGAGGACGACTACACCGTCATGGTCGGGGACTGGTACAAGGACGACCACACCACCCTCAAGCGCCTCCTTGACACCGGCCGGTCCCTCGGCCGCCCCGACGGCATCCTCATCAATGGCCAGGCCGGGAGGCCCAACGGCGTCTACCGCCGGAAGCCCACCTTCACAATGAAGGCCGGGAAGACGTACCGGTACCGGATATGCAACGCCGGGTTGAAGAACTCCATCAACTTTCGGATCCAAGGCCACAACATGAAGCTGGTGGAGATGGACGGCTCACACACCGTCCAGAACGTGTACAGCTCCTTGGACGTCCACGTCGGGCAGTGCTACTCCGTCCTCGTCGCCGCCGACAAGCCGGCTGGCGACTACTACATGGTGGCCTCCACCCGGTTCACCAAGTACGACCTCACCAGCGTCGCCGTGATACGCTACAAGGGGTCGAAGATGCCGCCGTCCAAGGTGCTGCCGCCGGCGCCGGTGGGGTGGGCATGGTCATTGAACCAGTTCCGGTCCTTCCGATGGAACCTCACGGCCAGCGCCGCCCGGCCCAACCCGCAGGGCTCGTACCACTACGGCGAGATCAACATCACCCGCACTATCAAGCTCGCCAACACCGTCGGCTCCGCAGGCCGAAGGTACAAGCTCCGGTACGCCCTCAACGGCGCCTCCTTCGCCCACCCCTCCACCCCGCTCAAGATCGCCGAGTACTTCGGCCTGGGGAACAAGCTCTTTAAGTACGACACCATCGCCGACCAGCCGCTGAAGGCCAAGTCCTTCGGCTCCGCCGGCCCGGTCATCACCGTGGCCCCGGTGGTCCTCAACGCCACGTTCCGAAACTTCGTGGAGATCGTGTTCGAGAACCAGGAGAAGAGCGTGCAGTCGTACCACCTGGACGGCTACTCCTTCTTCGCCGTGGGGATGGAGCCAGGGAGGTGGACGCCGGCGAGCAGGAAGTTCTACAACAACCTCGACGCCATCAGCCGGCACACCATCCAAGTTTTCCCCAAGTCGTGGACGGCGATACTGCTAACGTTGGACAACGCCGGCATGTGGAACCTGCGGTCGAGCTCGTGGGAGAAGCAGTACCTGGGACAGCAGCTCTACATCTCCGTCTTGTCTCCGGAGAGGTCATTGAGGGACGAGTACAACATACCAGACAACGCCCTCCTTTGCGGCGCCGTCAAGGGGATGCGCAAGCCGCCGCCCTACCATTGATTCTCTGATATATGTACGTGCATTCTCGAACATGTTTGGCCGACGTGCATGCATGTCATGGGTATGTTTTGTGTATTAGAGGGGATTGAGAGTGGGATTATTTTCATGTACTACTTGTCATGTTATGAGAGAAAATTGGGATGAAATGGAACCATTTATTTAATTAATCAGTCGATGTGTGACGTGGAATAAGGTGTTAATTTATTATATATGATCGTTGGGGATGTTTTTGATTAATTATATATTATGATCTAATTGAAAGAAATTAATATGTTAAACTAATTAAGAATCAAAACTATGGTTGTCTATCGCGTTTTCTTTCAATACAATTCTTAAATGTTAACTAAGACGCTCATCAGTCATCGTCAAGCACTATATTAAGAACAAACATTATTTATTTATTTTATAGAATTTGAAAGCGGTACTATACACTCCATGTTCATATAATAATGCCAATCTATCCTGCAAAAAAAACAAAAAACAAAAAAACAAAATGAAAACAGACGATTTTAGAATATCCCTTGTAATCTTCCATATATACCATGTCCTGTGATCAAACGAACTGTGTACAACATATGATCAACCAACTGAATCGAAGCACTAAAACAGACCCCACAACATACAAGACAAAGTCTAGGTATATGCCATATATATATATATATGTGTGTGTGTGCAGGTTGTGGTTTTGATCACATCAATAACATTTTCTGTTGATAAGAGGCTCTGAACAGAACTCTCAGAAAAATTCCACTTTAGTAGATTTGGAAGGGAAGAAAGGGAAAATGAAGCAACTTCAAGACCATCTCAAAGCGTACATTAGCACTGCACGCAGTCCTCTGTGTACCTCTCTTGCCGAGCCTGGATTGAGGAAGGATGTCACGAAGAATGTTTGACAACAAAATAAGCCTTCTCTGATCTGATATTGAACATAAAGTCACAGCAGGGGAGCTCTGCCAACCAAGAGAAGGATCAAACAGCTTCAAAATATAGAGTAGCCACTTGTGTAAACAACAGCAAGGAGTCTGTCCCAATATTTGCCATCAAATTTATAACATCTTTGATTTCTTTAACAATCCATAACAGACAGTACAGGTCATTTGCTAATTTTCTTTTCACACCGAACTTAAATAAGAAACATTAAGACATCGAGCCATTGATGGGTCCTGCTTGCATCAGAACTAAAAGAACAGCTTATTCATTTAATTACTTTAACTGCATGCCAATCATGCATGTGACGAGTTATAAGCAAATTGAACTTTTCAAATAACCATTCAGGAGGATCATCATGCTGTCAAATAACCAAGAAATAGGCTAACAAATAAAACACTGAAGTATGCATTTGAACTTGCCATACCTGACCATCTCTATGCCAATGCTGATCCCTCTCATGCATCAAGAGCACCATGAACACCCTCCCTTGAATCTTTGAGGTCAAACCCCAACAACAACTACGAAAAGGAAAATGCCACAATCATTTCACTTAGTATCAGAGAAAGAAGTTTTACTTTGTAATAAAGAAAGGGATTTAAAAGCCATCAGTGAAATATGAAAGCTTAAAAGGTTAATAAAGAAATGGATTTTATCCATAATCGAAACAAAAAAGTTCTCAGAATTTCTCATTTGCAATCATTCTTGACCAAAAAAGTTCCTAAATTCACATTGTGATATTACTTGCTAAGAAAATAATCTTCGACATTTTTTCTGTTCTAGTATCCATAATTCTGAACACAAGGTTAGTTTTGCATAATTTATAATTGCATACTTGCATATTTCAGCCCCTTCCTTTTAGGTCCAATTTGACCACTAAATGGCTCACAGTTCATCAAAGCTGATAAAACCACCAAAAGCTCCTGGTGCCTAAAACCACCAAAAGCTCCTGGTGCCCCGTGCCTCTGATCATATGCTGCCACCAAAAAATTCTTTTGCTCCAACTGATCTAACTCCTCTATACAAAGTCTTTGCCTTCTCCACAGTGTACAAGACAGCAAAACTGGCATAACATGGATAGATCACTAATGACATGTTCCATAAATATGTGCCCCTTTCCATTATTTCCACTCATGTAGTATCAACGAAAAAATCCATCTTACGCAAGCAGATGAGATCAGCTTGTTTACCTTTGTTAGCTCTCTTCAGGAATCAACGAAAAGAAAGAATATATCATTTTGCCTTACTTTTACGTCACCGTTTCATGCATCTGATCTTCAAGATCCATGTCATCTTTTGATAACCTTTCAGATAAACAAGAAGCGAGATGATACTTGCCACTGCTGTAGCAGGCAGTCATGAATCCCGAATATGTTATATAATTCGGATCTGGATCTATATCAAGCAGTTTGTGGAAAAAGGTAGATGCAGACTCAACCTTACCATCACTACAGAGTTTCCTAATTACAATGTTGGAAATTCGAATCCATGACTTCTTTCCCAATCTGTCTAGAACAGCCATGGCGACATCTGAGCTTTCTTCTATGCAGCACTCATAAACAACAGTGACGGAAGAAACTTCACATGGAGAAAGGCCTTTATCCAACATTGAGTTGAACAATACAAGTGCATCCGACAGCTTAGAACCTTTACAAAGCCCACTTATTAAAGCACCATAGGCAACAGCATCTGGAATGCAGCCTCGCTGACTCATCATCTGAAAGATCTTCAGAGCTTCATTTACATCTTCATTTTGACAATAGCCATTTATGATGGAAGTGTAAGTGTGCTTGGTTGGAGTCAACTCGAGTTTGATAGCTTCATCTAAAAACTTTTCAGCTACGCCCAAATTTCCTTGTTTGCAAAATGCAGTAATTAGACTATTAAATGTACGCATATCAGGTTGAATACCAAGTTTGAGCATTCTATTGAATAAACCTAGAGCTTCACCAATGCGATCCAGTCGACAGTGCTCATTCATAAGAATGCAATATGTGGCCAGATCAACATCCAATCCATGTTCAAAGCCTCTTTGGAGCAATGTGTAGGCTTCTTCAGCTCTGGCCTTCTTAAAGAGAGCATCTATGATAGAATTGTAAGTAAATATATTAGGAGTGAAGCCTTCCCCAGTCATCATTTCTACCAATTCATAAGCCCGATCAAAGTTTCCCTGTTTACAGTGCCCATCAATAAGGACAGTGAAAGTATTTGTGTTAGGAACCAGCCCTTGCTCTAGCATTCTACAGAACAGCATCTCAGCTCGATTGAGCTTGTTCTCTTTGCAATATCCCCCAATCATGGCAGTGTAAGTGCAAACATTGGGCTTGTAATTTTCACTTCGCACAAGCTTCAGAAACAGCCTAAAAGCCTTTTCTACCCAGCCTTTCTTGCAGAGACCGTCAATTATAGTTGTATGGATATATGCATTTGGGTTCAAACCCCTACGGACCATCTCCTCCAAAGCTTCAAATGCCTGCTTAATGCTTCCCCTTTTGCAGAGCCCATCAATCAGCGTACAGTAATTAATCACATTCGGACATAAACCAGAGTTCAGCATCTTCTCGAAAAGCTTAAACACTCTTCCAACCTGACCTGTCTTACAAAAGGCACGAGAAAGAACTGTGCACATGCTGTTATCAACATGAAATCCCTTACTCTCCATATCTGCCAACAACTTCTCTACTCTCTCCATGCAACCAGATTTACAATTGAGGATGATCAAAGTCTTGAAACTACAAATGTCAGGAGAAACTCCTCGACCGGACATTTCCACAAACGCATAGTTTGCCAACTCAAACAACCCCATATCCGCCGTGATTCGAAGGATACAATTCAGGTTATGAACATCAGGAAGCAGTCCCCGGTTCCCCATCTCAATGACCATATCAACGGCCTCTTTGATCTTCCCGGCCTCGGAAAAATGCTTCACCATGAGCCGCATCACTTCATTCGCCCTCTCCAAGTTGCCGAAATCAATCAAAGCACCAGCAGTGGTAATATACAGCCGCATGAAGTAGCGAAACTCAACCTGCGCAACTGCCCAGTTCAAAAAGCTCAAGGCCACCATGGACCCAGCCTCCTGCACTAGCGCAGCTGCCACTGTGACCACTTGCTCTCTGCTCAAAACAGGATCGATCTCAAGAGATTGTAGCCTCCGGTCGCCTTCTTCGTAACACTGTAGAACCTGATAGCACAATCTGGATATTGGATCTCTCAATAGCTTCGTGCTTGTCGAGCTCAAGAGATCGGACCTGCCCTCAAAATTCCGTACGGCATACGGCCATGGCTCGTCCACTTCAAAGTGCTGGGAATGGAAGCGTGGGAGGCCGCTGAGACGTCGGCATGCAATGGAGGAGGAAGGGAGGAGGAAAGCAATGGCGGCCTTGCTTGGAAACAACTTCATGGATCCAAACAACAGCTGAAGAAAACGTATCAAACTTTTGGAACCTCCAATGCTCGAACAACAAAAACAACCACAAAGTTCGATCTTTTGAGACCTCCAATGCTCAAACAACAACAGCAACAACCAAAATTCGATCTTTTAAGCCCTCCAATGCTCACAGCATTGCCATTTGCAAAGAACCAAGTAGATCTATGCACTGTATCCAAAATTTGACCTTGCGCATCTATAAACACTGCTCTCCATCACACCATTTGATTTGCCCACTTTCCACTAATCCAACCCCTTGAAAATTTTCGATTCAAGCACATAACAAATGGCGATCAAACTGATGACACGATCCCGAACTCGCCGAGAAAAAAATCAAAATCAAAATGACGAATACCACAAGACATACCACCAAATCTGGGTTCATCTCTTCATACAACAGAAACTAGTAGGCGGTGGAAGGGAGGAGGCGGGCAGGCGCGATGGGGAAGGGAGAAGAAGAAGGAGGGGGAGGAGGACGCCGCCGCCGGCGAAGAGAGGCGACGGCGTTCCCGCCGGCGGCGAGGGGAAGGTTATCGGGTAAATCCAGGTGGATAGTTCCCGTGCCCGTACCCGACCCAAAATTGTTGGGGCAGATGGACCCACTCAATATTTACGCTATAAAAAAAAATAAACAAACAAAATAAACATAAATTACGTTGAAATTACCGTCCTTATATTTTTGCCTGAATCTGCGCACAAAGTATTAATAATTTGAATTAGTTATTTACTCATAAATTACTAAAATCATTAATTTTATCTTTAAAAAATATCGTTAATTGATATAAGTTCATGTTTTGAATTAAAAGCGGTCAATATTAACACGTTTTTATTTTCACTCTAACTTCAAATCTTGATAACCGTGTTAATATTTCTAAATTGTCGGTCTCAAATTTGGATAAAAAAAATGGCATTAAAAAAAACTAATTATTTATAATTATTAAAATAGTCTTAATTTAAAATCTATACCTCCAACATTCCATGGGTTGCGGATAGTAAAAGAAATATGGGTTGCGGATAGAAAAAGAAAAAAAGTTCAGGTCTCAGTATTGGTTTGGGTTCAAGCTAGATATGGGTTCAAGGTGAGCATAGATAGACAAAGGTTGACTTGGTTTGGATCTTCGTGTTGGCTCAGGTATCTAAGAGTTGTGACCAGGTGAAGGCACAACCAAGGATAAGAGTATTCTGCTTGGAAAAAAAGGCGAAACTATTCACCATGAGCATTTTGTTGAAGGGGGCATTATATTCATAAAGTTTTGGATAAAACTTTAAACATATAAGGTAGAATACTTCAAGTTTAACAGTAAAGTTATGGGAGGGAGAAAGTATTGAGAACGAACATGTTAAACAAGGTAGAAGAACACCCTGAAATAATGATAACACCGTGATTGAGGTTGATCTTTATGATATAAACTACAATGGTGCAAGGTGATGAAACCCCTGCACCCGTTTAATTGAGGTATTATTGGCAACCTTAATAGTTACTTCCGTCGGCATTTATCAAAAGAAAGTGAAAAGTTTGTCTCCAAAACTGTTTCGTTGTGTGGATGACAGTTTTCGGCAAGAAGACGATTCTTCAGCATGGCATGTATTTTTTATAATTCATATGACTCTATTTTGTACGCTGATTTTGCAGCCATGAAGAGAGATTTACCTGAAGCGTTAGAGTTGGAAGGGATCATCAATGCGATTAATAAATGGTGTCCTATTAACGTCTATACTAACTGCTAGATGATTATCAAGGGGCTACAAGGAGAATGCCTCTTTTTTATGTGCTAGATAGACTCAAGGTTAGTTGTAAGTTGTAAACTTCATGGTATTTGTATAAAATGGTGCAGTAGATAAATTAGCTAATAAGGTCAGACAGCTCCAAATAAGATTCTCTACTGAGTATCTTTTTTGTAGATTTCCTTCCTTAATGTAATATATTTCAAGGCTTGCTTTAAAAAAAAAAAACAGGTTATCATCAAGTTTAGCAGTATTTCTTTCCAACATCACTATCTAAATCTTTTCCTGAGTTGAGGAGAATGACATGAAAGTCAAGTAAATAAAATGAATCACAAACAGAAAATCGTCTAGTTCTAAACAAACGACCATTTCATCATCGTCTACGAAAGTACAGGATTTCAGCAACACTTGCAACTTTCCATGCTATATATGAATTAGAAACAACTATGGCCAATAAACAATCAACCAACTGTTTCTTGTGGGAAAAAAAACCAACTGTATCAAGCTAATCCAGATCCCTTGATAAATAGACAAATTTCTAGATCAACAGGCTGCAAATTACGACATTGTAATCTTCATGAATTTGCAGGTTGTGGTTGAATTTGACACCAGTAATGTTTCAGACAATGACGGCTCCAAACAGAACTTTCGTGAAAATTGAACAGCCGTTGATCAGGAAGTGTAGGAGAGGGAAAATAAATGCAACTCAAATACCATCTCAAAGAGCATATTTGTCTCTGCTCTCAACCATTGTGTACCTCTCCTCTCATGCCGGACCGAGGAAGGGGTGGTAGGTCATACTAAAAGGATGTCATCAAGAATGTGGTGTAATAAACCTTCTGATTTTGCATATAAAGTTGCAGCATGGGAGATCTGTCCAAGCAAGAAAAGGATCAAACAACTTCAAATAATAAGTGTCATTACAAAGAACCACCAAAAGTCAAATATAACAAATTGAGGCTTTCATTCCCATCGACTTGAATTTAGATAAGTGCCTTTTTTATGCCTCTGATTCTGAAACTGAAGACTCCCAGGTGGCGTGTTGTCTTCCTTTTCCTGCCAAGGTATCTAAGACAAATATCAAGCTCTTAGAAACACTTCCAACGACAGGCCAAATACATACACAAGCAGATAGGCATGTAAGATGCAGAAAAATGCCAGGCCGCAAAATTAACTACGGGAAGGTAACGCATAATTTCAACTAGATAACCATAAGAACACAGTACTTAAATTTCACATGCAATACACTAGTCCCTTCCTACGACCATACCAGCTTCCTTGTCTTCTGCTTCCTTCTTTTTCTTTTTGTTGGCTCCTTGCTTTGATTTCTTGGTCTTCCTCTCCAATTCATGAAACAAATCCTTGAACTTTTCAAGTATTCTATTTTTCTCATTCAATAATCCTAAAAGCTCATAAGCATCAGCCACTTTCTGGACAATGGTCTTGTCTGGAGGTTTTCGGTTAAAATCTTCAAGACACTTGAAGAGCTACAGCATCAAAGAATAATGAAAATAAAAAATATTTAGGCAACATTATTACATTGCTCAAGATTAAGACCAATCAAATTTTTAATGTATGGTGATCTATGAAAAATTACAGCGAAATAAAAGTTAAAAAGAAAGGGCCAAATCAAAAGATGAATGATCGTTAGGCATATCCCTTTTTGTTGGAAGAGAAACAAAGCAACTTTCCATCTTCAATATATGTTGTATAAAAAGTAAATAAGAACTGTCAAATGATATTAATATCTATAGAAGCAATCAACATGCACCTTTACAAGCCTCTCCAGCATATTGTTTCGATAGTAAATAGATATCATAAGGCTGCACAACTGCCATGGGGCAGAATGAAAATCATGACCAATTCTCTTCTCCCAAAATCTGTGTGCTTCTTCTGCCCTGTCATCTTTTTCTAGAGCACGAATTAATTGTTCATATGTCCCCATAGTAGTTCCTTGCCCCTTGCTTAGCATCCACTTTATTATCTGATAAACAGCAGCATACAGAATATACATGAGGGAAAATTCTCGTGGACTTTAAGTCACCAAATGTGAAAGAATAGATAAATGCTAGAGAGTGTACAAAACAGTGCCTTCCTTCCCATGTAGAGGCAAACTATATTTCTCTATCAACAGCTCTGTAACTGAACATGAATAATATTAATCAAATTTGTCATTAAATAAAAAACATCATTGTTTTTTAATAATCACTGTACAAACGGGTAAATTATTTACTTCTCTTTTCGCTTTAAGGGTAAATGAAAGATAATCTGAGATACTCAAATATTGATGGCTCATGCATTCACAAGAACAAAAAAACACCAGCCTATTCGTTTATAATCATGCACGTGAAGTGTTATAATCAAATTAAACACGAGGTATTCCCCACGGGACAAGCAATCAGGGAAACCATCATACTATCAGATACCAAAGAATAGACTAATTGAAAGAAATCTCAAGAATGTACTCGGGCAAACTATACCTGAATGACTCTATGCCATTGTTGATCCTTCTCAAGGGATAATAGAGCCTTCTTCAGTGAAACCAAAGGGAAAGTCTGCTCCCATGCAACCCAGGCATCAAGTGCGCCATAAACAGCTTCCCTTGAATCTTTGAGATCCAACATCTACCAAAAAGAATATGCCACAAACATATCACTTCATTTCAAATGAAGAATAAAGAATATTCAAAGAGATTAAAACCAATAGCAAACATCAATCTATCACCAGATTGATGAGAAAATGGATTTTATCCTTCCTCGGAACATTCTTCCCAATCTCATAATCGCTCTTCCAATTACGCCTACTCACAGCCAGATCATCGCGTCCAACCTGCATAAACACATAGGAAATGAAAAAAGAACAACAGTTGCCGAAAAAACACTACCCGCCTATTAAGCTAGCTGAGCTTCCCAAACCTTGGATGAAGTGGGAACCATTTCCCTGGAAGAAGTAAATTCATGTTGGAGATAATCAGCATCACGAGGAACGACCAATGTACAACAATAGCTTCTGCCACAGCGAGGGGCGCCATCAACCTTTCCATCCAAAAACCAAATTTAACCATTACTATCCAATAAACAGTCCACAAGCTGAACATTTTTGAAAAAAAACATCACAAACAAGAAATGTGGCTATACCTCTATTACTCCTGCCATTTCACTGAACAATAAGAGAGGATGTAGCTGAGTAAGATGCTAACAAAAAGGAGATGATTATAGAAAAGATAGCAAATATTAGGAATAAAAAAGTTAGACATAAAAGAGAAACCTGAGTCGAAGAGCGTGGGAGAAGGGAAGGAATCGGGAAGCAAGACGGCGAGCCATGCGTCTTTAATCTCTTCAGTAAGATGGTTTTCTCGTTCAACGATCACAGCTCTTTTTGAGCCTCCGATTAATGGATCGAGGCGGCCATGGTCGTCGCCGGAGATACGCCGGCGGCGGAGCAACGGCCGGCCGGGGATGGGCGGGAAGAGAGTCGGGGTTTAGCCTTCGCCCATACTACGACCTTTCGCCAAATATTTTAGGTAGGCCAACTGATGGTAGGCCAGAGCTATCTTGGCCCCACCTGGGGGACCTACTATATATATATTTATTTGATTTTTTTTATTTTAAACCAATCTCACCGAATTTATTTTTCCGCATATGTGAGCTCATGTACGGTATTATAGGGTATGTTTACGCTCTATTTTTTTGCCCTATTTGCCCCCAAAATTGATGGAGCCACTTAAAGCCTAGGTGGACTTTTATTAACCATTTCAATAAATAAAAAAATGATTTTGTTTCGTAGAATAAAAATCCACTAAACGCCATTGTCAAAGTTGGTTGGCGTAAATTTAAAAATATATGTGTATAAAATTTTATCTTATATTATATATTAATTTGAAAACCTAATAATAATTTACAGAGAAACTTGGGTGGTGTAACGTAAAAAACCCACATGTACAAAATTATATATTTAATTATATATTAACTCAAAATTGTAATACAAAATTATAAAAAAAATTTAAATAGTGTAACCCTAAAAATTCACATGCACAATTTTATATATTTCAATATATACTAACTTTAAAAAAACTTATAGCGATGCTTAGATGGTATAATCCAAAAACTTGCATGCACAATATTATATATTTCATTATATACTAATTTAAAAATTCAATAAGAACTTATAGAGAAACTTGAATGGTGTAACCCAAAAGTCCACATGCACAAAATTATATATTCCATTATATATTAACTTAAAAATTCAATAACAATTTATACATAAACTCATGTGGTATAACCTAAAAAATCCACAATGCACAAAAATATTTTTAATATTACATTATATACCAATTTGAAAACCCAATTAGAATTTATAAAAAAACTCATATGGTGTAACCCAAAACCTCACATACACAAAATTATATATTTTATTATATATTAACTTGAAAACTTAATAATAATTTATAGAGAAACGCAGTTATTGTAACCCAAAATACACATATGTACTAAATTTTATTTTCTACTATATATTAATTTGAAAACTCAATTAGAACTTATAAAGAAACTTGATTGGCATAACTCAAAAATTCACATGCACGAAATTTTATATTTCATTATATATTAATTTGAAAACTAAATAAAATTTTATAGAAAAATTTAGTTCACATGACCCTAAAACCCACATGTATGAAATTTTATCTTTTATTATATATTAACTAGAAAATCCAATAACTTACGGTGAAACTTGGTTGAAACACACATGCACGAATCTATTATATATAAGTTCTTATTGGAGTTTAAACTTATATATTATTTAATAGAAAATTAAAATTTTTCCATGTGGGGTTTGTCAAGTTATGTGAACCAAATTTCTTTATAAGTTCTAATTGGGTTTTCAAGGAAGATAAAATTTCATACATGTGGGTATTTTAGTTATGTGAACTGAGTTCGTTCATAAGTTTTTATTAGGTTTTCAAGTTAATGGATAATGAAAGATGAAATTTCGTTCATATGGGTTTTTTGAGTTATGCCAACTTAGTTTTTCTATAAGTTCTTATTAGGTTTTTAAGTTAATATATAATGAAAGATAAAATTTCCTCCGTGTAGATTTTTCGAGTTATGTGAATCAAGTTTCTTTATAACTTCTAATTGTGTTTTGAAGTTAATATATAATAAAAGATAAAATTTTGTCAATGTGGGTTTTTCGAGTTATGCCAACCGAGTTTCTCTTTAAGTTATTATTAGGATTTCAACTTAATAGATAATAAAAGATAAAATTTAGTACAAGCGGGTTTTTCGAGTTATGTCAACTAAATTTCTTTATAAGTTCTAATTGAATTTTCAAATTAACATATAATGGAAGATAAAATTTAGTACGTGTAGGTTTTTCGAGTTACACCATCCGATTTTCTTTATAAATTTTAATTGGTTAATATATAATAGAAGGTAAAATTTAATACATGTTGGTGTTTTGGGTTACACCATCCGAATTTCTCTTGAAGTTCTTATTCAGTTTTAAAGTTGGTATGTAATGAAATATATAATTTTGTGCATGTGGGTTTTTCGGGTTAAACCATCAGAGTTTTCCTATAAGTTTTTATTTGATTTTTAAGTTATTATATAATGAAATATATACAATTGTACATGTAATTTTTTAACGACATACCATTTGAGTTTCTCAATAAGTTATTATTGAGTTATAGAGTTAATATATAATTGAATATATAATTTTGTGCATGTAGGTTTTTCGAGTTAAACCATCCAAGTTTTTCTATAAGTTCTTATTTGATTTTTAAGTTATTATATAATGAAATATATAACATTGTGCATGTAAGTTTTTAAGGTTATACCATTTGAAGTTCTCTATAAGTTATTATTGAGTTATAGAGTTAATATATAATTGAACATATAATTTTGTGCATGTAGGTTTTTCGGGTTACACCATCCAAGTGTCTCCGTAAGTTGTTATTAGGTTTTTAAGTTAGTATATAATGAAATATATAATATTGTGCATGTTGTCGGGTTACACATTCAAATTTTTCGATAAGTTTTTATTGATTTTTGAGTCAGTATATAATGGAATATATAATATTGTGCAAGTAGTTTTTTCGGTTACACCATTTGAGTTTCTTTATAAATTCTTATTGGGGTTTTCAAATTAATATATAATAGAAGATAAAATATTGTGCATGTAAATTTTTTGAGGTATGCCAGTCGAATTTCACAATGGGTACTTAGAGGATTTTTAACCATACATGTGTTCTTTAATGTTTTGTCAACTATATTTCATTATGAAGTTATTTAGGCTTTTTTTGGGTAGGAAATAGTGTTAACTTTTCTATTTATGGCGATAGTCAACGGAAGTCCATTCAGGTTCCAAATGACCCAATCAAAATGGGGCACAAATGGGAAAAAAATGGTGTGTGGCTAAAAATTTTTCGGTCTACATTTTGATTGTTAAGGATTCCCTACGGTTTTGATTATTATTTTATTTAAACTATTAAAATTAAAATGTTGTATGCTATAATCTCATTTTCATTGAATAAGAAGATAGATTTTAATAATTTGAATTTTCTTTTTTTGTATTTTAATTAATTAAATGTCATATTTTTAATAATAAAGAGAGATTTGATAGGATCTTGCGTCAGATATTTCTAAGTTCTTTCTAATTTTTGGTCAGAAGTCAAAGAACTTGCTAATTGTTTGAGCTTGGAAAAAAATACTCAAAGAATTGGTACGTTACTGGAAGATCATGAACGCGGCCAATACAATTAGGCTTTCGAAACCTATCAAAAGTTTTTCCATGAATTCATACTCATTGCTCATCGGTCCAAATCCTCTAAGATAAGCACAAAACATTCAGAACACAGAAAGGCACGAACAAATACATTTGAAGGCCCTATCTTCTCTTATAAACTACCTTCCTTTTGCAAAAGCAAGACACCTTTCTGTGATATGCTTTCTGCTATCCATGCTTTTGATGATGTACTGAATTGTGAGTTACAAGAACCATTAGATGCACCCTTCTTACAGGTTGATCTTCTGAAGTATAAAATTTTGATATGCGCCACCAAAAAAGTGACAGGTTAAACTTTTTTACCGAAAAGTTTAAAAAGGCCTGATTGTTGTCCTACAGCATTCTCCCGCCACTGATAGACCTTTTAATATGATGAAAGAAGAGGGGGAAAAAATTCTACATCTGACCTCCAACTTGAAAAACCTTCAATCAGAATTTTTTCAATCTTTATATATATATTCTACCTCATGGGGTGTTCCAATATCTAGTAAAGAACAATGGCAATGTTTCTGTAGTTCTAGGTAGCGGTCCATGTCGAAATTTTCCTTCTGGCAAAGCTTCTTCTGCCTCGACAGAAACAACCTCTTCATGAAATCTTGGTAGGTGGGATCCCTGGATGTGATGATAAAGTATGCGTACCCAACAACCAAACCAGTCGACGTGGCGAAGAAGGCTATTGGTTCCATCACATCCCATGAGAACTCCCAAAATGTGAGACGGAAGAAAAGACCCATCTGAACAACAAATACCCCGAGTCCAGACCACAGTATCTGGCGCACTTTCTTGTGCGCTAGCATATCAATCTTTTCCTTTTGAGCCTTCAATTTTTTCCATTCTTCCAGTCTTGTATCATTTTCAGGTTCTAGCACTGATGGCACAGCTCTTTTTATTATTTCTACAACCTGAAGGTATAATGGAGTGCAATGTAAATCAACAAAGTCAATGGGGTAGAATTGTACAGGTAAAATGGACAAGTTCATTTGAATGAATGAACAGGTACCACGTGAGTTTTGCAAATTAATAAAAACTGGGATCGCAATAGAACGAAAACAGAGCATATAGTCTGCAGTCTTGACACTAACTTGAGATCAATAGATATGCAAGAGTTCAGTTATCAAGCCTTAAAAGTCAAATACCTTATTCGCACAATCTTCATAGTAACTAAGAAAGTATCATGGAAGATGCACTACAATCTCACAATCCAAAACACTAAAAACAAAAGGAAAAATAGCATGTGTATTAGCAGCCTACTATAGTTGAAACTTGAAAGTTTTCTGAAAAAAACAAGAGGAAACTCTTTATTTTGCAACAGCAATACTATACTTTGCCAGAATGCTTGAAGATATGGGTGGAAGTAAAGCAAAAGAAAAGGATACGTGGTGGAACCCATCACAACACCCAAAAAAAAAAGAGTAGAGAAGGTTAACAAATCTGGAGAAGGCAGATGAAAAAGAATAAGTTAGACAACTAAAAAAACAGAGTGGACATGTCCACTAATATAATCAACATCTTCCGAAGTAAATAATTCCATCCTCATCTAGCAAGCCCTAAAAGATATCCTTACAAGCAAATGAAGCTGCATAAAACACAAAAATGAAAGCAGAAAGGACACAAGGAAAAAAGGAAAAACAAATTTGTCTCATTTATCAATTCAGGTCAGCTTATCCATCCTTGTAAGGCAGAATCCCAGCATCGGAATTGTTCGGATAAAAACATACAGGAAGATTAAATCATACAGGAGAAGGCACCGCCCAGGCTTTATTCAAAATAGAAGAAGAAACAAGCGATCATACAATTTATACGCAGCTAAGAACCCCATGTATAAAGTTAGCCGTCAACAAAGACGGCAATGAATACAAATGAGGTACATAGACAATAAAAAACATTCAATCCCACATCTGATTAAAATGGGCATATTTGAGAACATCATTAAATAGTTTGACTGACAGAAATGGAACCACTTGGCTAATAATCTCACCTTCCAAATAATCAAACCATGCTTTCAAGTTTCAACTTTCAAGGACACAAAATTAAGTTAATTGTGAAATTAGAACAACGACTTGCAGCAAACAGTAAAATTGACAAATAGAAGATCAAAAGGAAAAGGCTTTCCGCCAATACCAAATACCAATCAAATTTGATTCAGAAGATAACAAACAATCTACTACTATACCCATAAACCTACAAAAGTCAACAATGCTTTTAGGGAAAAAAGAAGGATAATGATGGAGAGAGAAGAATGAAACACTGTTCCTGAATCCAAAACCAATCCAATTTGATTTAAAAAGTACTAAGGAATTGAATACAGCAACATCACCCCATGAAATTAAACAAAAAATAATAGCAGCAAATAGTGATGCTATACTATGTAAAAAAACAATCTTTCTGAATCCAATACCAATCAAATTGGAATCAAAAAATTATCAGAATTCCATTATACCAACAACAAAAAAAACACAATAAAATCCAACATGCAAATGGCGAAGCCATGGCCGAATCCTACCAACCTTATGAGGATGTAAATAGACCTTGTCTCTGAACAGCAGCACCACCCCGGCCTCATCCAACGTCTTGGCGAACGCCGACGCCTCGTCGGCAGACCTCGCCACCCCCATGCCCTCGCACGCCCGGACCAGCTCCGAGTAACCGATCACTTCCCTCCCCCGATGCGAGCTTCCTCTTCAATGCCTCCACGTTCACCTGCCGCAGCAGCCTCTTCGCCTCAGAGTCGGAGATATCGCCGGCGCCGGCGGTCGGCTCCGGCGAATAAGTCAGGCCGGAGAAGAGCGCCGCTTGCCGGACGGCGGCGACGGGCCGGAGAAGCCGGCACGTGGTCCGCCACATTTGCGCCTCCTCTATGGCTTGGCAGTTTTTCGCCAAGTGACGGTTTTGAGGGGAGAGACCGACGGCGTTAACTGACGGTCGTTATAGTCGACGGTTAGTGGGGACTCGTGTCTTGTTATGATTCGTTGAAAATTCTTTTCCCTAAAAAAGAGTTATTAATTAAAAAAATGTCATTTTTTTTGTATTACCGATGTCAACATAATCAAAATTAATTATAATATTTTTTAATAACAATAATACTAGTCAAATAATAACGGAGCTATCGCGATCAAGGGGCCACCAACCTTAGTTTTGAGTCGCCCGAGTGTGGTTAGTTGTGACCGATAACAAAGAAATTTATTATTTTTTAATTAAAATTTAATTAGGGGTCTTTAAGATAATTTATCTATTTTTATTTTTTGATAATTTTACTTGATTTTTATTTGATGGGTTATATAAAAATATGTTTTTTTATGGTAAAAAGCCCAAAAAGAATATTTATTGAAACTAATTGAATGCCGTTTTTTGCAAGAAAAAATAATAAGGTACGGAGTGGAGGAGATCAAAGTTATGTCTTCCCATTCATAATATCGTTCATTATCACTGCTTCATCACGCCTCTCTTTCCTCTATAATTATGAAACCGACGTCCCTTTTTTCAAAAATAATAAAAACGTGAAATAGACGTTGATGCTTGCCTTTCGTATAAAAGTATTAAAGCGAAGAAAATATTTTCCTCAGAGATGTCGGCGATGTTTTTTTAAGAAAAATCAATTATAAGAAGGAATAATTTAAGATTAATTATATATATATATATATATGTTATATTTTTATTAGTAATTTTCTCTATACTCTTTTCTTTACCTTGTTCACGAGGTAATTATTTTTCCTCTAACTTAGAAAGATGAGTTGCTAATGTATATAAATAAAAATAGATGTAATTATTTTGTTTAATTATTATAGTCATTTCTTCATTCAATTTTGGATCTATTCTTACATAAGATGTGGCTTTAATATTGCCATATTTAATATTCCCTCATGAATGGTGTTTGCTAGTTATAGATTTACCATGTAAAACCTACAATTTGAGTCATGGTTTTATATTCAGAACCGGTTGGCTTGACTGTTATTTTCGAGTAGAGTTAGTTTTAGAACACGTATATTGAGCCGACGCCAGTCGCGTGTATGAGCAATGAGGGTCATGCCTACCCAAGTATATGATGATAACGTCATGAACACAACAAAATAGTATGAGTTATCAGAATATATGAGAGTTGCCACTTATGTTTTTTTATTTTTATATATAGTAGATCGTAGAATTAATTTTAGGGCGTTTACCATGTTAGGATACGTTACTGGCAGTTTAGGTGGGTTGTTAGTTATAGTGCATGTCATTATGATGTTTTAGTATTTGTTTGATTTTATGAGATTTTTTTTCCGATTTTTTTAGGATTTAATACAACTTAGTTATTATTCTTGACCCGAGCCGGAGACGAGTCAAGTAATATTTACAAGTTTGCCACCAGCCCTTTTCTTCCTCTCCCCCAATCTTTCCTTTCTTCTTCCCCAAACCCTTGCCGCGCGCTGCCCACTGTGCATGCCGACGCCACCTTGCCACCAATTGGTGCCCCCAGGCCTCGCCGTAGTGTCGCTGTGCCGTCCCGACTAGTCCCGGCCTCCATGATGCCGGAATCGCTGCGCCTAGCGCCGCGATCGCGTCACCAATTCCGCCGCCTGCGACCATCACCGCCGTGATCGAGTGGTCGCCTCGGCACCCTCGACCACCTAGCGACCTTTCCTGACCGGAGTGGAGGCCGTCGCCGCCCAGGCCGGTCGGATTTAATCACCCACCACCGACCCTCTGTTTTAACCATTTTCCAGCGAGGCGCCACCTCTGCCGACCATGTCGACGCCGTAGACGCGTCGGGCTCGCCGAGCCGGTTCCAATGGTACCCAATACCATTGCTTTCCAGCCAGTAGATGCCACCGGCGGTTATCACCAGAAAACCGCTGGAAGCTGCCGGAAAATCGCCAAAAACCTACCAAAAAACCAGATTTGGTGGAATTCACCGAATCTTTCGCGGAGCTCATCCAGTCAAAACCGATTGAGCTTCAAACGCCGATGAGCGTCAAATTTGAGTTCCGAGACGCTTGACAAAACCCTAGCAGTCGCCAATTGTCGACGACACGAGGTATAATTACCTTTGATTTGATTATTTAAAATTAATGATTGTTAGCACATCATGATAGGATTGATTGATTTACATGATAAAAGGCTGAGCATGAAAGAAGTAATGATATTCATGATTTGATTGGTAATGGGTGAATGTAAGTGATCTAATGAGGTAGATCGAATCGGAGTATGATAAGGGATCACGACGTAATTTAGAAAAACACAATAATATTGGTATGAATAGGATGAGTTAGGATTATTCATATTTATGATTATTGATTGTTAATTGTGATGGATGACTATTATGTTGTGTGTTGATTATATGACGAGTTTGATGCATTATTTAGTTAGCGGTCGCTAGTATTTAGTTTTGATGTGTAGGTACGGAGTAGGAGCTCGCCGCCTAGGCCCGATGACACGTTTGAAGCTTCTACCAGGTCCGTTTAGGACTCATCTCTACTTTACGTTCTCTTCTATTGCGTGTTTATTTTATTATTTGCAGGACGGGTTAAATGGAGTTTTATTGAATCCCACTTAACTCGGGCCATCTAGCCGAACAGATTTTTGGATTAATAACCCCTCGAGGATGAGATCCCTCAAGGATGATTTTTTGTGTTTTCAGTGAGACGAGAGATGGAGAAACTGACTGCACGTACCATGAGCGGATGCTGTGACAGTCAAAGCAGGCTCTGGATTAGTGCCAGTAGACTGTTCCATTCTGAGGGATCTTGACAACTCCGCGTTTGAGTTCTTCACACCCAGAGAACGTGGAGGTTTACGGGTGCTATTTAGTATAGCACATGTCCAGACTTGTGGTTCAAAGGGTACTAAAGGCGACTACCTGAGAGTACTCGGCCTTCGTGCTCAAGGCTAGGAGAAATATGGAGGTAAAGATAGGGCTTAGGATTTGAGACTAGAAAATGAAGTAAGAAAATGCCAAGAGCGGCATTAGCAGCAGCATATTAGTAAGTTCGGGATGCTACCGGGTCTGTAGCCCAGTGGCTCCTCAGTAGTGCCCTTCAGAGTGTTCACGTGGAGTATATGATGTTTTCTTTCATATAAGAGTTTGCTCTCATAGCCAGCTTGTTATAGTTATTTTATTTTCTGAACCAGTAACACTTGTTACTAACGTGTTTTTATACTATATATAGGTAATAATCACGAGTTGGAGGAGTCAGCTTGGACGGAGGAGCACTGTTGTCACTTGCACATATGTCAGTCGATAGAGTGGTTAATATTCTATTTATGATGTTATTATCTTGAGAATGACGTGAAATGCTGAGACATGATATGATGTGATCCAATGCTTAAGATATGATGATAGGACGTAATTAAGTGCTAAGAGTTGATGAGATGATGTGAACACGAATAGATTGCGCAATGAAAGCGTAGTGGGTTGGGACCCAAGTTTCAAAATGAGTTACAACCTGTTAGATTTTGTATTTTGTATGAATGAAATTGTTTGATATATGGTTATATATATTTTCATATGTATATTTGACAGGGTGGCCCCTAATTGCACTTTTAGGGGAAACTCTACTCGTTATATTTCAAAATTTTTATTAATTTTTATCGGGATTGTCTTGGTGTGTACTTTGATTTGCATATTATTCATGTAGTACGTTTTGTGCATTCATCCATGTATGACGAGTCGTATCTTCATCTTCAGACGCTGAGATTATATCTGCATGAGTTGGGCTCGGGTTAGCCGACCTAACCGAGGCCTGCAACATGCCGGTTTGATTCACGAGCGTGAACCAAATTTGGGGTGTTACATACCATCACTAGTATCCCATGTTCTTATTTCTTTAAAAACTTGAATTTTAGAATCTTAAGTTTTATAATACCATTGTACAAATGGAATTTCAGTACCTATCATTTTTAAATAATCATAATAATCCTTTTTTTATTTTTATCCCACTGTTCTTTAATATGATTATTGAAATACCAAGTTCTGAATTTATAATTTTTGGATAACATAAACTCTTTTGAACATTTTTCTCTATCTGGTTGAAATTGATGAGTATTTATTTTTAGATTCATATCAGAGAAAGTTGGTTCATCATTATAAATTCCATGTGGAATTTGTTGTTCCGATATATAAATTCCTTATATACTTGTAGAAGTATCTTCTAAATAGGATGGACTAGATATACTATGTCTACTTAAAATACTTGATCTATTGAAAATAATTTCAATATCTCCATTTGTATTTTCTATAATTTTCTCAATTTGACTATTAATTACCTTAGGAGGCATTACACTTTCTAGTTTCCACGACTGAAGCAATTCTATTTCATTCCAAGTAATTGTTTTGGGAATAGTTATATTTATTTTTGTAACATCTATATGGAACATTGTAGTTTTCCCTTTATGTGACTCTATTCTTAAATTTGGACTTATAGTAGTCATTGCTTTTAGAAAAATTTTGTATATAACACATAAATTCATTGATCCAGGAAGCATATCATACCCTTGTGTTTGGATATTTAATAATAAAGCTTCACTAATATTAGGATCACAAAGACTTAGTGAATAATTGAGATAACAATTAAAATATACTGGTCCAGTTCTTAAAGTTGATTTAATTATTTCTAATAAGAAATTTTGAAATTTATTATGTCTTTTGTCAAGAAGACATAATAATAGTGAAGTATTTAGACCTTCTATAGTTAAAGGTTTAAAACTACTTGAATTAATCCTAGATGAATATATTTATATTTAGCCTGTAATTCTTCTATTAATTTATTTTTTAATAAATTAATATTATCTGTAACATTACTAATAATAACACCTTTTTCAAAAGTTTTTATTATAAGGATTGCTTAAATCTATTAAGCTTTTATTATACACATTAGTAGGGTGAACCTTTGGAAGAGTCTACTTATTTAGTTTTTGTTCAATAATTTTATACATTATTTGTTCAGTAATTTTGGGATCTGACAAATTTTGGGTTTTCTTAACTAAGCTTGTTAAAAAAACCATTATAAACTAAAACTTCATAAGTAGGAATTTCCTAAGAAAAGCCAATTCAACTGCAACCACGCCTACCTTTGCTCTTGTCGACTTACCAGGCCTTGCACTCTATCACCAACTTAAGTAGTCTTATTCTATTTGGCTCTGATACCAAGTTAATCTTGACCACACAAGATTTCACGCGGATTCCAATTTAACTTCACAAAACTACTTAATCAACAATTTATGAACAATATTCCAAATATTTTACTATTTGCTACAGTATTCGCTGCACTTTAATTTGTAATATATAATTACTTCTTTTAATAATGTATCTCATCACAAATATTATATAAACACAAACTTATAGATAATAAACATAAGTGGCAGCGCATTGCAGAATATATATATATATATATATATATATATATATATATATATATATATATACACGAGGTCGTCCTGCCTACGACCGTCGCCATCCTCTTCACATCCCCAATCCTTTCCCCTCTATTGTATTGGTGTTATTTTCTCTTTATAAGGTACCTCTTTTTGCTTAGATTTAGATCAGGTCACATGTATACATATAGCATATATAGGTGTTTCAAAAATTTTCATACAAGTGGTAATGATTGTTTGGGTATCTAAGTGTAGCAGGGATTTGTGGGGAAATTTCTTCTCGTGCATATGATTGTGAGTGCATGCACGCCTTTCCTTTGCACAATTTTTCTAATCCTATCTATTTCTTTTCTGTTCGTTAGTAACTAATTTATTTAATGTTTTCACTGTATTGGTGTTAATTATCAAAGTAACAAATGAATAATATTTTAAATAAATTATATAACTTGATATTATTAAGTTAAGATATTAAAAATGTGAGTGTTGGATTTAACTGCGTAAGTGATACAAAATTGTAACCATTATTGTTTAACTATTAATTAATTTCCAATCTTGTTTTGTCGCTAATGGATTAATTAAATCACTATGAATCTTTGTATAATATAATTAGTATTTGTGGTTTATTTCATGCCGTTAATAAATTAAGTATATATATATAATATTATAAGGAATTTATAAAATAAGGTTAGCATCTTTATCGTGTTTAAAATTAGTATTATGTGATTAGTATGCCAATCATGATAAAATTATTATTAAACTTTTTCAAGGCTTAACATTAAGTACAAAATAGATAAACTTCATTATTTCAATAATCGATCAATTAAGGTTTGTAATATGGGTTATCAAAATTTTGATAATCTTAAGTGTTGGACTGTAGTAGCATGCTTAAAATAGATAAAGTTTGAACAATTTATGAGCAATTAATTTAAAATAATTTTAAAAATGTAATCGTTAAATTATGATAACATAACTTATTTTAAATAAATTAATGGAATGGGTTAATAAGTATTTATTTAATTAATAAAGTTTATTCAGAATTTGATTAACAATACGACAGCCAATCAATGTGACCTTAGGAACTTATAAGATTATTATGATTAATATACAATTATTATCAAATTTTAGCAATTATTAAATCAATTTATTTCGATTGTGGAGATATAGTTGATTAGTTGTTTTATGGAGTGGGTAATTATACATTATACTTTTCCTATTGAGAAAACTTATTATGAGCATTTAGTTCTAAGTATTCTAATTACTACTTAAATTGCTGAAATTAAATAATGATGTGATGTGAATAATTAACTACCTTATTGATTTTTGAGTTAATCTTGATAAATTTAAATCTTTAATATTTAAATTGTTGCATGGGCTGTGTTGTCAAGTTTTAGTCATGACATTGCATGCATTCAATTAGTATAAAATTATATTTATTTTATTGTATCAAATTAAGATCAGTCGCAGTTGCGAGTTTACTTACGATATAAGGATAGGGAGGTTGGGAAGTTGGCCTGTGTTTTGTGGAGATTTTCTGTAACACCCCAAATCCGGTCCACGTTCGTGAACCGAACCGGCATGTTACAGGCCCCGGTTAGGTCAGCTAACCCTAACCCAACTCGTGCGGATCTAATTTCAGCGTCTTAAGGTGGAGATATGACTCGTCATGCATGGATACATACTCAAAATCCTAACATGATACTACATGGGTGACATGCAAGGTAATTCATACAACAATATAATTACGATCAAAATTAATAAAAATTCTAAAATACAAAGGGACATAAGCCTCCCCTAAAAGTGCAATTAGGGTCCACCTTGTTAAAATAATATATACAAGTATATATGCATATATCAACAATTTTATTAACACACAATCTAATATACTGTAAACTCATTCTAGAACTGGGGTCTCAACTCACAATGCTTCCACTGCGCACTCTATTCATGTTTTACATTCTATCATGTTTTAACATGTAATCATGTCACATCATCATGTCTCAAGCATTTAATCACACCATTCACTATATAATAACATCATAAACACAATATAATCACCCAATTGACTGGTATGTGTGCAAGCTACAACAGTGCTCCTCCGTCCAAGCTGGATCCTCCAACTCGTGATTATTACCTACATATAGTATAAAAATACGTCAGTAACATGTGTTACTGGTCTGGAAAATAAAATAACTATAATAAGCTGGCTATGAGAGCAAACTCTAATATGAAACAAAACATCAAATACTCCACGTGAACACTCTGAAGGGCACTACTGAGGAGCCACTAGGCTGCAGACCTAGTAGCATCCCGAACTTACTGATCTGCTGCTGATGCCGCTCTCGACATTTTCTTATTTCATTTTCTGGTCTCAAATCCTAAGCCCCCTCCTTACCTCCATATTTCTCCTGGCCTTGAGCACAAAGGCCGAGTACTCTCAGGCAGTCGCCTTTAGTACCCTTTGAACCACAAGTCCGGACATGCGCTGTACTAAACAGTACCAGTAAACCTCCACGTTCTCCGGGTGTGAGGAACTCAAATGCGGAGTTGTCAGGATCCCTCAGGAATGGAACAGTCCGCTAGCACTAATCCAGAGCCCGCTTTGACTGTCACGGCATCCGCTCATAGTACGTGCAATCGGTTTCTCCATCTCTCGTCTCACTAAAAATGTGAACACTACATATATATAGGGTTGGGGAGGGATTATATAATAGGCCCGAAGGCAACTTGTGGTGGATCTTATTTTCGAAATCATCCTCGAGGGATCTCATCCTCGAAGGGTTATTAATCCGGAAAACTGTTCGGTTAAATGACCCGAGTTAAGTGGGATCCGATAAAACGCCGCTTAACCCGTCCTGCAGATAATAAAATAAACATACAATGGAAGAGCGTAAAACAGAGTCGAGTCCTAAATGGACCTGGTAGAAGCTCCAAGCGTGTCATCGCGCCAAGGCGGCGAGCTCCTACTTCGTACCTACACATCAAAACTAAATACTAACGCCCGCTAGCTAAATAATGCATCGAACTCAATAAATATCAATCAACAATCAAATATTCATAAGAATGAAAATAATTCTAACTAATCCTATGTATACCAATTTTACTATGTTTTTACGTCATACTCGCGTAGCATGCTTGTAACGACCCAGCCCAAAGTGCAACGTAATGGACCAAGTCATTTCTTTAAAATGGGTACCCCGGAAGTTAAAGATCTATAGTCCATTCCCACTTATAAACAGGATCTTCTCCCAGTAGGTATTAGATGCGGGACTAAGTTGAGGGATCTCACAATCCACCCACCTTAGGGAATTTCGTCCCCGAAATGCCTATTCTTGGCCCGTTGCTAGCCCTAGCCCACGACCTTTCTGGCCCGTGACCGGCAGCCTAGCCAACATTTCTAATCCAGCCCACCATCTAACACGGAACTAAGTCGGCTCTGATACCATTTGTAACGATCCAGCCCAAAGTGCAATGTAATGGGCTAAGTCATTTCTTTAAAATGAGTGCCCCAGAAGTTAAAGATCTATAGTCCATTCCCACTTATAAACAGGATCTTCTCCCAGTATGTATTAGATGCGGGACTAAGTTGAGGGATCTCACAATCCACCCACCTTAGGGAATTTTGTCCCCGAAATGCCTATTCTTGGCCCGTTGCTAGCCCCAGCCCACGACCTTTCTGGCCCGTGACCGGCAGCTTAGCCAACGTTTCTAATCCAGCCCACTATCTAACACGGAACCAGGTCGGCTCTGATACCATTTGTAACGACCCAGCCCAAAGTGCAACGTAATGGGCTAAGTCATTTCTTTAAAATGGGTACCCCGGAAGTTAAAGATCTATAGTCCATTCTCACTTATAAACAAGATATTCTCCCAGTAGGTATTAGATGTGGGACTAAGTTGAGGGATCTCACAATACTCATATTTACTTATCTCATTAGATCATTCATCCTCCATGCACTATCAATCACATCACGTAACTTATCACTTCATCACTTATCCTCCATACACTATCAATCACATCATAAATCAACCCTAGCATACTGTGGTAATAATCATCAAGTTTAAATTATTAATTCGGAGGTAATTATACCTCACGTCATCGGCAATCAGCGATGGCTAGGGTTCCGTCGTGCATCTCGGAGCTCGAATTCGGCGCTCATCGGCGTCCGACGTTCGATCGGGATCGACTGGATGAACTCCTCGGATGATCTGGCGAATTCCAGCGAATCCGATTTTCCGGTAAGTTCTGGCAGTTTTTCGGCGGCTTCAGTGGTTTTCCGGCACCTTTCCGGCGGTTTTTCGGCGACAATTGCCGGCGGCGTCTACTAGCTGGATAGGGGTCATATAGGGTACCATTGGAATCGGTTCGGCGAGCCCGACACATCCATGACGTCGACGTGGTTGGCCGAGGCGGTGGCTCGCCGAAAAATTGCTAAAACAGAGGCTGGTCGTGGTGGTGTGGAGATCCGGCCGGGATGGGCGGCGCTGGCCTCCGTTCCGGTCGGGGAAGGTCACTGGGCGGTCGATGGTGGTAAGGCGACCACCTGATCGTGGCAGCGACAGTCGCCGGCGGCAGAATAGGCGATGCAACCGAAATGTAGCCGTGGCACTAGGCGAGGCGATTCCGGTGTCACGGCGGCCTGGCAGCGGCTGGGGCTGGTCGGGGCGGCACTGCGACGCCGTGGCGGGGTTGGCTGGTGACGATCGGCGGTAGGCCGGTGTCCACGGCAGCGGCGACAACGTTGCATAGGGGCGGCATCGGGGCAAGGTTTTGGGTGGGGAAGGAAGAAACGTCGGGGGTGGAGAAGAAATGGTTGGGTGGCAAACTTGTAAATAAGACTTGACTCGTCTCGGGCTCGAGTCAAGTATAATAACTAAGTCGTATTAAATCCTAAAAAAATTCATAAAAATTGGGGAAAATCCCATAAAATCAAACAAATACTAAAACATCGTAATGATATGCTCTAGACTATCAACCCATCCAAACTGCTCGTAACGCATCCTAACGCGGTAAACGGCCTAAAACTAATTCTATGGTCCACTATATATAAAAATAATAATAAAATGACTGGCATACTCTCACATATTCTGATAACTCATTCTGTTCTGCTGTGTTCATGACGTTATTATCATATATTTGGGTATCCATGACCCTCATAGCTCATATACGCGACCGATATTGGCTCGGTACACGTGTCCTGAAACTGACTCAACTCGAAAAAAATAACGGTAGAACCGACCGGGTCTGAATATAAAACCCTAAATCGAATCGTGGGTTTTACATTTTTAGTGTTTATATATGAGGAACGTCTAACCCCCAACACTGAAAATCTCCACAAAATCCTCCAACTTCCCAACCTTCCTATCCTTATACAGGATGTACGCATGATTATCTCAACTAACTATCCACACACTTCCTTATCTCTAATATATATATATATATATATATATTCAAAACTTAAGACCCAGTTTTTACAATCTCCCCAACTTAGGAATTTTTATCCCCGAAAATATTATAACGGCTAAAAGAACGATTATGATTAATTAATTCCTTATTATTCGTAGTGATAGACCAATTTGTTAACTAATTATCTATTATAGTTTGACTTGTAAATGACATTAAACTTGGATGAAATAACATTTATTTGTTTATTTATTTCATATCTTATTCATCCAATCATGCTATTACAAATTACAAGAACAATAATCTATAAATAGGCTAGGGTATTTTTCGACATTTCTTGCTCAGTCTCCCATGTTGCTTCCTCTGATTCTTGGTTCCTCCACAACACTTTTACAAAGGGAATTTTCTTATTCTGAAGTGTCTTTATTTCTCTTGCCAAGATGCAAATTAGCTTTTCCTCGTAGGTTAAATCTGATTGTAGCTCTAAATCTTCAAAATTCATAATTATATGTTCTTCATCCCGTACATATTTGTTTAGCATTGACACATGGAAAATATTATGCACTCCAATTAAACATGGTGGCAATGCTAATCTATATGCACAAGTTTCAACTCGATCTAGGATTGGGAACGGTCCTATGAATCTTGGCTTCAACTTCCCTGATGTTCTAAATCTGATCACCCCCTTTGTAAGAGATGTCTTTAGGTACACAAGCTCCCCAACTTGGAACTTTATGTCTCTCCTTGCATAACTCTTCTGTTGATCTTGGGCTTCCTTAAGCCCTTGTTGAATCAGTTTAACCTTTTCAATTGTTTTCCTCACCATCTCGGGCCCGACTATAACTGCTTCGTAGACTGCAACCAACACGATGAAGACCTGAAGGCCTACCATATGAGGCTTCAAATGGTGACATCTCTATACTAATATGGTAAGAGTTATTATAGGTGAATTTTGTAAAGGCTAAGTATTTCTCCCAGTCTCCTCCCTAATCAAGGATGCAAGCTCTCAACAAATCTTTCAAAGTTTGAATAGTCCCCTCACTCTGACCATCAGTTTGGGGATGATATGTTGTACTCAAATTGATCTGGGTCCCCATGGTTTTTTGAAAAGCTTCCCACAAATGTGAGGTGAATAGGGGATCTCGGTCGGAGATTATCTTCTTTGGAATCCCATGCAACTTCACAATGTTATTGACATACAACCCTACTAGGTATTCCACCATCCTCATTGATTCTGTGGGGATGAAGTGAGCTGCCTTAGTTAGTCAATCCACAACCGCCCATATGGAATCATGCTTCTTCTGAGTCCTTGGGAGTTTTGTGATAAAATTGCAAGTGACACACTCCTATTTTTAGGTAGGTATTTCTAAAGGCTACAATAGTCCACCGGGTAGTTGATGGTGGGCTTTGATCAGTTGGCAAGTCTGACAGTTAGAGATAAAATCCATAACATCCTTCTTCATTCCAATCCATCAATAGGATTGCTTTAAATCCTGATACATTTAGTAACTCCAGGGTGTATTGAGAACTTTGAGAGATGAGCCTCCTCCGGGATTTTCCTTTTCAGTGCATCATCCTTGGGTACACACAACCTTCCTCTATATCGGATCACACTATTGGAATCAATAATGATATCAGAAGTTCTTTTCATCATTTTATTCAGCTCCTCATCATCCATTTGTGCTAGCTTAACACGATTAACCAAGTCATTTGAAATAACAAGATTTGCCAGTAACCCTGTTAGTTGCTCCATAGGGTTGATAGCCACCACTTTTACGAACATAGCCCAAAGTATAGCTAGCTGCTGACCCTTTGTCCACCTTGCCCTTTTGACTCAATGCGTCTGCTACCATGTTTGCCTTCCCTAGGTGGCATAAGAGTTGGAAGTTGTAGTCTTTCAAATATTTTATCCACCGCCTCTGTCAAAGGTTAAGGTCATTCTAGGTGAAGCTATATTTTAAACTCTTGTGGTCAGTGAAGACTTCAAAATTGGATCCATACAAGTAGTGTCTCTAAATCTTTAGGGCAAAAACAACTACTATCAGTTCGAAGTCATGGGTTGCATAATTTTGTTCGTGAATCTTCAATTGACGAGAGGCAGAGGCCACCACTTTGCCTCCTTGCATAAGGACGCACCCTAAACCTAACAAAGATGCATCACTGAAGACTACGAATCCTTCATTACCATTTGATAGGGTCAAGACTGGTGCAGTGGTTAGACTCTTCTTCAGAGATTGAAAACTCTCCTCACACTTACTATTCTATTCGAACTTGACTCCCTTCCTTGTGAGCTTGGTCATTGGCGATACTACTAAGGAGAAGTCTTTAATGAATTTCCTGTAATAACCCACTAAACCAAAAACTTCTGATGTCGATGACTGACATGGGTTGTGGCCAATGAGTGACCGCTTTCACTTTGGATGAATCCACTGCAACTCCAGCCTTTGAGATAATATGATTGAGGAAGTTTACCTCCTTCAACAAGAAGTCACACTTTGAAAGCTTGGCGAACAGTTGATTCTCCCTTAGAACTTGAAGAGCAATAGATAGGTGCTTCACATGCTCTTCCTCATTATTTGAATAGACCAGAATGTCATCCACAAACACGATAATAAACTTATCCAAGTATATGTTGAATACCATGTTCATGAGTGACATAAAGGCCGCTGGTGTATTTGTTAGACCAAAAGGCATAACCAGGAACTCATAATGTCCATACCAAGTTCAGAAAGCTATTTTTTGTATGTCTAACTCCTTCACTTGTAGTTGGTGATAATTAGACCACAAGTTTATCTTAGAAAATACTCCAGTTGTTTTTAGCTGATCAAACAGTTCATCAATCCTTGGTAAGGGGTACTAATTTTTTACTGTCACTTGATTGAGTCGGCAGTAATCAATACACAGCCAAAACGATCCATCCTTCTTCTTCATGAAAAAAATAAGGGCTCCCCAGGGTGAAATACTTGGCTGGATGAAACGTGCCTGTAATAATTCTTCTAGTTGATTCTTTAATTCTTTGAGTTATGCTGGAGCCATGCAATAGGGTGCTTTAGAAATTGGTGTTACTCCAGGTGGTAGGTCAATGACGAACTTTCTTGTCCGCTTAGGAGGTAGCCCTAGAAGTTCGTCTGGGAACACATCGGGAAACTCTGCTACCACAGGAATCATGGACAAGTCGTTGGGTTCGAACTCAGACTCAACTAAGTTAGCCATAAAAGCTTTATAATTGTGAGATCCCTCAACTTAGTCCCACATCTAATACTTACTGGGAGAAGATCATGTTTATAAGTGGGAATGGACTGTAGATATTTAACTTGGGTTAACTATTTTAAAGAAATGACTTAGGCCCATTACGTTGCACTTTGGGTCGGGTCGTTACAAATGGTATCAGAGCAACCCAGTTACGTGTTAGATGGTGGGCTGGATTAGAGACGTTGGCTAGGCTGCCGGTCACGGGCCAAAATAAGGTCGTGGGATAGGGCTAGCAACAGGCCAAGGGTAGGAATTTCTGGGACGAAATTTCCTAAGGTGGGTGGATTGTGAGATCCTTCAACTTAGTCATACATCTAATACTTACTCGGAGAAGATCTTGTTTATAAATGGGAATGGACTATAGATCTTTAAGTTGGGTTAACCATTTTAAAGAAATGACTTAGGCCCATTATGTTGCACTTTGGGCCGGGTCGTTACAACAACCCTCACCAAACAACTTGACTACCTCACTAATCAACACGATACAAGAAGATGGATCAAGCAATGACCCTTGGAACATCTTGCAATTACAAGGTTTCTCACCACTCTCTTCCCTTTACAGTCAAGAAAAGCCTGATGTGCATACAACCAGTCCATTCCTAACAGTACATCATACCCTTTTAGCCCATATATGATAAAGTTTCACACATAGGGTTTTCCTTGTATATCTAAGGATAAGTTAGTCACTCCCAACATAGTGACTTCACTGTCTCCCATTGCAATAGTGACTCTTTAGGACTTGGATAATGGAGATGTTTTGAGTCCTAAATTCTTAACTAATCGAGATGATATGAATGAATGTGTACACCCCAAATCGAATAAAACATCTACAATGACTCGTTAAATTAGAATTTTACCTCGAACAGTGCAATCATCTTCCTCAGCGTCCTCGACTTCAACCGCATAGAACTTCACCTTCCCCTTGTCTGCCGGTTGTGCGGGTGGTGGGTGGCGAATAGGAGCTGGTGCCTTACCCTTCTCAGGCTGCTCATGTTGTTGCTTCGGAGGCTAACGACACTCCATCTGCAAGTGTCCCTTTCTTCCATTATAATCGAACCTACTGGTGGATTGAAATGAAGAAGGATGTTGTGGATTTTGTCTCTAAGTGTTAGACTTGCCAATTGAACAAAGCTCAATATCAACTACTCAGTAGACTATTGCAACCTTTAGAAATACCTACTAGAAATGGGAGTGTGTTATTTGCGATTTTATCACAAAATTCCCAAGGACTCAAAAAAAGTATGATTCCATATGAGTGTTTGTGGACCGACTAATTAAGGCAGCTCACTTCATCCCCACGAAATCAATGAGGACGGTGGAATACCTACCAGGAATGTATGTCTATAACATTATGGAGTTGCATGGGATTCCAAATAAGAAATTTCCCTACAAATCCCGGACTGCTACACTTGATACCCAAACAATCATTACCACTTGCATGAAAATTTTTGGAACACCTATATATGCTATATGTATGCATGTGACCTGATCTAAATTTAAGTAAAAAGAAGAATAAAGCAAAAAGAGGTACCTTGTAAAGAGAAACAACACCAACACGAAAGAGTGAAAAGGATTAGGGACGTGAAGAGGATGGGGATGGTGGTAGATAGGATGACCCGTGTGTGTGTGTGTGTATATATATATATATATATATATATATATGTACCCAACCCCCCACCGCAACAACGTGGGCCCCCCTGCCCCAACGATGCGGCCACCCCCGTGGGCGGTGGCAAGGGAGGGGTGGTGGTCTCGTGGTGGGGGTTGATGACCCATGCCCCCACCTCCGTGACCCCTGCCCCCAGCCGCCGTTGAGGGCACCCTCCCCCTCCAGTTGCTGCTGCCCCTCCCATCGGCCACGGCTCAGCGGGGGGTGTGGGCAGGGGCGATGACAGCTAAAGGGGGGGAAGGGGGGGCATATAGGGACAGAATCTCCTCTAAAAGTGCAATAGGGGCCAACCTATCCACAACAAGGGCATATAAATATTTTATCAAAATACGATAAAACATAACAATCTTCGGCGGCATCCCATCATTATCTCATTTGTTTTCATCTGAGCTGAGGCTGAACTCCAAGGCTCCCTACTCATTCACATTTATCCGTTCATTTCATAACAAGCAATTCATCCAAAAAACACATCAAAATTATCATTCACCTAGCATTAACACACCATCATTATACATTACACACGGCAGGTACATGTGTGCGCGGTTCTGTGCTGCTCCTCCGCAGTCCCAACAACTTTCATCCCTCGCATTTCTCACCTACATATATATAGAAAAACTATCAGTAACGAGTGTTATTGGCCCGGAAATAACTAATATCAATCAGGAGAGCAAACTCTCCTGTTGAATCAAAACTATATACTTCCTCAAGAACTCTCATCAAGGCATATATGGGAGCCATCGCCATCGGGCCATCGCCCTCGGGTCGACAACGTCCCCCTTTCTTTTTCATTCTCATATCTTGGTCATTTCTCTATCACTTCTCGCATCAAATCTCATTCCTTTCCGCCCTCTACATCTTCCATATTACTCCTAGCCTTGAGCACGAAGGCCGAGCACTCTCAGGCAGTCGTATTTAGTACCCTTTGAACCATAAGTCTAGACATGCGCTGCATTGCAGTACCCAAAACCTCCACACTTCTCCGGGTTTGAGGAACTCAAAGGTGGAGTTGTCCGAATCCTTTGGGAACGAAGTGGGTTCTCCCCAGCTCCAGAGCCCACTCTTCCGAGCACATGCCCTATCTGAAGGCATGGCCGTCAGTAACCCTCATTCCATCTCTCACTGAAAATACGAAAACTATACATATATAGGCCTAGGTTGGGAATTATACAATAGGCCCGAAGGCAACTTGTGGTGGATCTTAATTTCAAAAATTGACTCGAGGGATCTCATCATTGAGGGTTATTAATCCGAAAAACTGTTGGCTGAATGACCCGAGTTAAGTGGGATCCGATAAAACGCTATTTGACTCGTCCTGCACATGATAAATCAAATACACAATAGAATAATGTAAAACAGAGAATGAGTCTTAAACGGATCTGGTAGAAGCTCCAAGTGTGTCTTTGTGCCTAGGCGGCGAGCTCCTACTCTGTACGTACACATCGAAACTAAATACTAACGCCCACTCATGATGCAGTCATACATCCTATATCACACATACATCCATCACGCATCAATCAACACACATCAACCTATATCAATTCTAGCAATCCTACTTAGGCTAGTTTGCATTAGATCATGATCATTACCTAGTTACCCTAATTAATTTCTTAGCCTCCATTTTTAATACCACTCAATCAAACAAATTTCATATTTTATCCTTAATCAATTTTACATATATATATATATATAATTATAACACGCAATTCACCAATCCTAGTATGCAATTCTAATAATTAATACTTTTAAATAATTAAGTTAAAATAAATTATACCTCACGGGATTCGTGGCTCGAATTCGGCACCCTTTGGCGTCCGAAGTTCGATAGGGTTCGATCGGGAGGGATTCGGCGGAAGATCAGGTGATTTCCGACGAATTTCGGTGAATCCAGTTTTCTGGCGACTTTCGGCGATTTTCCGGCGACTGTCCCGGTGGTTTTCCAGCGACTGTCCCGATGGTTTTCCGGCGGGGTATTAGGGGTAAGGGTTAGCACCGGCTCGGCGAGCACGTCCCAATGGTGGTGATAGCAAGGACGGCCGCAGCAGCGATGATCGCTGGCGGCGGTGTCGAGTTCGATCGGGGCAGTTGGTCGTTCCGATCAGGCCCACGACCGGCTTTGATGGTGGCACTAGGTAAGGGGGAAATGTTGGGGAGGTCAAGGGGGTGGTCGTCGGGGCACGGCGGCGGCGGCGAGGCTCTGGATAGTGGCGAATCGACAAAGGGAGCGTCGCAACTTGTGGGGCGATTCCGGCGTCATGGCGGCGAGACGGTGGCTGTGGTTGGTCGGGGCGGCATGGCAACGACACGGCAAGGCGGGGCGGCGTTGTTCAGCGGTAGTGTGGCGTCGGCGCCGTGGCGGCGACACACACAGTGGGCGCCGTTATATATATATATATATATATTTTATCATGGCCGTTGGATGCTAATCCAACGGCCAAGATCAAACTTGAGCACAGGCAAGCTGCCTGTGCTCAAGCACAGAAACCTTATTTCCATATATATATATAATATTATATTATATTTATATATTTTTTAAACCTTTAGACTCAATTTTTATAATCTTCCCAACTTAAAAATTTTTGTCCCCAAAAATAATATAACGGTTAAAAGAATAATTATAAATAAGATTTTATCCCAGTATGTATTAGATATGAAACTATAGATCTCGAACTTAGTTAACCATTTTTAAATATGTAATTTAACCCATTATATTACACTTTGGGCTAAATCATTACAGTTTACATGTGATAATAAAAAATATATATTTTGAAAGATACGATGGAAAATACACCATTTAATTTTTTTAAAGCTATAAATGAGGGATCAAACATAAACTATACAAAAGCGAAATTAAATATTATTTTTTTCCTTTGGCAATAAACATAATTTGATGATTTATGCAGTTTAAACTATTGTTTTTATAATGAATAGGTTTAGAATTAAGTAAGTTTGCCCCGGGCACTAAAAATAATCAATCAATCATGTATCCCCATGGGCTATGGCCAAGAGTGGAGAGAATGAGCATACATAGCCTTCCTTACATGCATAATACACTTGTAGCTTCTCAACTCTCCCATCCCAAGCGGGTACAACGTGGCATGTATAGGGCTGATAACATGGGCCCACCGCAGCTTCCACGAACCATCCCAAAGCGTCGTTAGTCACGTCACGCTGTCATTGACGGCCGCCTCTGCCACGCAATTCATAAGCGGTGAGACCGAAAGCAACTAAAAAAAGAAGAATATCCCACAACTGCAACTCCGGCCCACTTCAACCACCCACCAAGAAACCATTGAGCTTTGAACCCCTTGGGCAGGAAGCAGTTGGATAGACAAGTACGCATTCATATTTTTTATTCCTTTAATTTAACAAGGTCGCATCAAAAGGACTTGCAGTATTTTCCAAGCATAAGAATAAAAATAGAAAAAAATTTGAAAAAAAATGATGCAACAGCACTTGCTGATGTTGGGCATCCAAGTCAAAACATGTTCAGTGTTGAAATTTGTTGTGGTTGTTCAATGGTAGGTCGGACTTATGCATGAAGATGCCAATTAAAATTAAGACAACAAAACCATAAGAAGGGGAGCATGAAAATGCTAATTCAGATATGTGACTCCTACCACTCAATGACAACATACCGAATTTTCCCCATCTTTACAGCACTTCACTAACCCACAAACGATATTGATGGAAGCTGCTCACTATTTGGAAGCATATATTATTGCTTTTCTACGCAACAAAAATCTTCATAATACACGTGTAACTTCTGTGTCAGTTACATGTTTCACCTCCCAGGAACATGTCTAAATTAGCCATGCACAAGCAGGAACAAAGTCATGTTTGTATCCAAGTGATGTTTTACTTTACTCCTAAATATTGAAAAAGAGAGGGTGACAAAAGAAATACATTGATTTCATTTGTGTAGGAGGCTTGCAACCGCTGTCATCATTCCACACGCCTGACCTTGGATATGGTCTTTATTAGACCCTTGAGAATTTTCCAGAACCAGAACAAGTTCATAAGCGCCAGCACAGGTGATACAGAAACCATGCTATAGAAGCCCAAGGGGAAGATGGTCTTCACCTGCGCAAGAAAGAGATAGTACCATTAGATCCTTTCATCCTCATTGCTCATAAAAGGGGTATTGCCAGCTAAACACATTTGAAGCATCTGTATATTAGTTTGTGAGTTTGGACAGTACAAAGACAGAAAATAACACTATGATATTGAGTCCAGACAGAAGAAACACATTATGCACATTTACGTGCCTGATCAAAATGAAGAAACATGTGAAAGAAAAAGAAGACAAAGAGCAGAATCCTTCCAGCCTGCGTCAACCAATAAATGATCAAAGAGAGAAGGTTAGCCCAATTGCAAAACTCTCTAGTGTTTGGAAATTGTAGGGAGGAAAGCATCCATACCAGCCAACCCAGGAACAAAGCAACACCATTATATACATACAGCTTCGAATTCTTTTGTCCAGATACATCCAAGTACCTGAATTAGATATTTTTTTCAGCAAGGTTATAAAACATTAGCCAAGCCAATTATAACAAGCAACTTCCAGGTTGGGGAAACTCACCACCTAAGATTTACAAAGGGAGTAGTTATCTCTGAGAATATAACCATTAAGATGTAGAACTGTGCCTGGCCACTTGTAATGGATAGGAAGATAGAGTACATTGACAATCCGTGATGTAGGAGCTAGACAGAGAAGTAGTCAACTAAATTTAGGCATTTATTTGGAAAAAAAATGAAAAGAACTTTCTATTGAATACTTCACTCATCAAAAAATAAGATAGCCACTCCTGACATGCCAGTGACTTGACTGATAATAGAAAAAGGATAAAACTGAAGGTATTTGAACCATTCTTATGACTACCCGACTAATTCACTTCTCTGCCAACGAGTATTTATCAGGCTACCTACAAGGACAAAAGGTTGCGTAAGTACTCACTAAATTTGTAAGCAGGAGGGGATTCCATGGACATGAAAATATGAACCCCTTCACATCTCTAAAGAAATTCGCTATCATGGAAGAGTAAGAAAGAAAGACCATTAGGCGAGGAAGCCATGGAACTCAGTTTTAATCTCAGGGCATAACCATAAACCTATAATGGCACTGAACCCATGTGGTAAACTGACACCCAAACTTAACTAAGCAGTCAAAAGAACTTCCAGAATCATGCATCAAAGTGTTGATGCAACACAATTATATGGCACACAAAGGAAACACCTTAAACTTAAACTTCCCCATCTCCCTGAGGCTCACAAACACAGCCTTGAAATTTCCATCCAATATGATCACAACAGAAGCTTCCATGCAGAAGTATCCTAGTACTTACATACTCTTTACCACCTAGAGCTGGAAATTGCCACAATATCATTGCCATGTCTGCAAGAAAATATCCAATTGACCTCTGAAAAGACTCAATAATTCAAGGTTTAGAAAAGAAAAAAGGGAATGGTAAAATGAAAGGTGAGTTTTATACAAAATTTTTTCCCATGAAGGTGAGACACTAGACCTAGGTTTGATATGCGCCTTTGAGCTAGATTTTCTGCCTTATGAAGTCAAAAACAAAAATGACCAACAGTGAGAAATGGATGATAAAATTTGTTATGCGATTTTAGAACTTAGAGATGGGAGACGCCTGTGGTGCATTGTATAAAAACATTTTAGGAACAATGTGATGAATAATTGTTTAGGAAAGTGTATAAGAGTTTGGGAATGCTAAAAAGTATTGATAACTTTGATATCTAAACTATAACAGCATTTTAATCGAAAGATGATATAGAGATTAATTAATCCATGTAAGATTCTAAAATTTGTGATGCGTTTCATTTACATTCATGCAGAAATGTTTAATGCTAGTAGTACTCAACTCCCAGTTCATAGAAATTTGCTGCAAAGATTTTGCTGACAAGTGCAGGATTAAAATTGAGTAATTAGTTGGGGTACGTTTGAGAATTCCACCTTTTAAGTTTAAAGTTTATTGTCAAATGATCCGTCTACAACAGAAATAGCATTTAACTACCCCACTTCTATCTTGACCCTAAGATGAATGACATGACTTTACATCATTTTTTGTACTATTCACAGACTATAATAATTTCTACATTATGTTTGAACTTGGAACGTATTGGGTATTTTCATTCAAAGTTGCTAACATGCTCACGAACTTACATAAATGACAAATGAAAAGCTGTAGAAGTTATTGGCATGTATTACACTGAAAAGTAAACTTAAGTGCAGTACCGAAGGCTTACTGATAACGTGGAAGTGGACAAGATCGAGTTTCTGTTGATCATCAAATCATCAGGCTTCTCATCTTTGAAAAGATCTGATAGCCAGAGAAGGTAGAAGGAAACAGCAGAAACTACGAGAGCATGAACTGTTGAAAAAGCTCTGAAAAGGACATAAGAAGAACATGACACTAATTCTAACAAGAATTTTTGTTAGAAAAGAACTTATAATACAGAATGGAAGCTATACCTGTTATTCCATTCAACCTTCTGTGACTTGTTAAGCCTGACATAACATTTGAAGCGCGAGCTAATCAATGCAGTGACCTCATATACCTGAGACAACAAATAAAAAATGCATGAATAATAAGACTATAGGAATGTGCCAGATTTCCCTGGCTCTTTCAGACTTACAATTTTGCACATGAGTGCCCCAATCAAGACTGACACCAAAATTAGACCTTGATCAGTGTGATAGACCTTGCTTGGCATAACTAAGCCAAGGGAGAAGGGTATTACCAACATTCTACTTTAGGATTTTGAACTGCATGAAAACAAACACTAGGTCATTCAAATCCAGTGAGAAATAAAATCCATCGCAATTATAGATGCAGGAAAGGACCACCAGTAGGCATGCTAACAAATGACAATAACGATTTGATATTCAATAGAGAGTAGATGGAAGAGAACACATGAAGATGTTAGCTATGGGCTTTTAAATTAAGAGGAATGTAGCAATCCCACTAGGGTTAAAATTCACAAATAAATTATGCACGATGATAGCCTAAAGCCTAAAATGAAAATGAAAGCACTCATCGTCGCGAAGGTAAATGTACTTCAAAACACTAAAGCCGCAATAATATTTTCTCTAAAAAAACACTCCAAGATAAAGTCGGCCATCTTCATAACCATCACAAAACTTGAAACTTCCCCAAAATGCCATACCTAAATTACTCCCAAAATATAACACCAAGACAGACAGGAATAAAGCACAAAAAAATTTTTTTAATAAAAACTAGAAAATCGCTAAGTACATTTTCTAACAAACAAGTAAAAATAGAAGCTCCGTAAGGTGGAATATATATCAATCTGAAGGCAAAGCAGAGATATTCCAACAAAAATTCCATAGTAGTAGAAAGGGATTAACCAACTGTCTTCTAAGCAAGACACACAGCTAGCATGAGTAAATTCTAAACAATCCTGCCCAGCCTTTTCCAAACCCAAGAAGGAACAAACAGAGAATCCAGTTCCCAGCATGGTAGAATCCATCCATCCATCCAGTAAAAAACACACACTCAACATTGACGACTATACATAGATCACAATTTTTTTTACATTTTCAGGGAAAAAACAGAAGAAGCAGGGGACCCAATAAGGAGTCGGAAGAGGAGCTCGACAACGTGTGATTGGAAGATTCTGGTCTTTGGCTTATGAGGTATTATCATCATACATATATTATGAGTAGGATCAGTTAGGAGGTAGTAACATCAAGCAGACTATTAGAGGCATCCGACAGGTGCACGACGGGATGCTAGGAGGCAGTGACATCAAGCAAGACTGTTGCGATGGGTGCGCACACAAATATAAAGTATGTATATGTATAAGAGACTGTGCAGGACGGCATTGAATACGTAGGGATGAGAAAGACGACCGGAGGCGCGGCTTGCATGACTGTGGCCGTTGCATTCGGTGCAACTAACTCCCACAGCAAACGTTTAATAGGTGTAAATTACCATAATTTAAATAATTTAGAATAAATAATTTTAATTAATATTTAAATCCTTTAAATTATGATAATTTGTACCAATTAAAAAACTATAGAAAGTTTATTATAGCCAATGTTAATTCCCGTATTATAAAATAAAGGTAAGTATTAATTATAATTTAGAAGATCTTATAGCCAATGCGTATAACATTTTTCTTCGAATTTTGTTTAGCTTAGGGGTTGTGTTTAGTGCATACTCTCGGACACATTTTTTATTTATTAATTTATATTTGAGTTTATTTGAATTAGAGATAATTTTAAGCCGGATGATTTTATATATTAATTAATTAGTGCTATGCTTTTATATCATTTTAATTTTGTTTAATCAATATGTACGAATATAGAATACTGTTGCGTACAAAATGATAATATGATCGTACATTAAAACTTTATATTATTGTTTAAATTTGTTACTACATTAAACACTATTAAATCTTGAATCTAATATACAATGTCTTTAATCTTGTTGTTATTAAAAAATTAAATAAAATAACGAGCTTTAGTTGAGGTGGGAGCTGCAGACTTAAACATATGTTGTTTTATTTGACTATTCATCGAGTTTTGAGTTGTGCTGCTCTCAAGAAAGGTCGAGATAAATCAAATTTAATTAAATTGTAAATATTCTTAGGAATTATGATTGTGCCTCTATTGATATACTTAAATAAATTGAGTTAAAACTTTATTAGGCAAATATATAAGTAATTATTTTTTTAATCTAAATATAAGTAATTCTAAGATGTTATCAATTGTATTATGCATTTGACCGTAATAAATACAAATTGCTATCAATATTTAAAAATAAATCTTAATTTTTCGATTGAAGCTTGATTTAGTCTACAAGTAAAAACCCAAAAGGTAAAATTTACTTAATAATAACCATTGGTATTTTAAAGTTTAATATAGACATTTAATATAATCTAAATATTTAAATGTCTTTGTTTAAAAAGCTTAAATCTAGTTTTTTTCCCCAAAAAGCAGCTTAATCTAGTTTTTGGTAGGACAAAGATAGGAAAATGAACATAGGCTGGGGTTATTTAAGTCCAAATATCCATAACTAGTAAATTAAACGCGAAATGGCCCAAAAATAACCATATGGAAACAATTTCCTCGAATCCGTCAATTTTCCACCCACTTCCCATTTTCCCTCTTTTTCGTCGTCTTCTCGGGAAAGGCAAATTCCTGCGTCGCTTTCTCTGCAAATCTCTACCACGCAGCCCCAATTCATGCCCTAACAATCCCCATTTCGTCTTCCCTCCTTCGCTCCAACCCTACGGAATTCAGAAGGAACCACCTTTTTTCGTCGTTCTCTGTAAAATCTGCGTTTTTCGCTGATCCGGGGATACCCATTTCTCGCCCCCCATTCAACGTTTCGGCAAGTCTCGTTCTTCTGGGTTGTTTTCATGGCGAAAGATCTTTGCCTTCGCCCCATTCTTGCTCGCGGTTGAGAACGTTCGATTCTTGGCGGTTCCGGAGCTGCTCTTGTCTCAGAATTCCGATTTGGTTTTGGTTTTTGTTGATTGGATTGGGAAATGGCGGCCGCCGACTGGTCGCCTTCTTCGCATGTGGATGGCTTGCTCCATAGTTTTACATTTTACGCCTCCCTCCTCATCGGTGGGCTTGTTGTCGGCGCTTCGGTCATGGGGTACTACTTCGGGTTCCCGTTCCCGGTGGTGGGGTTGAAAATGAGGAAAAAGAGGCCGGTTAGGGTTTACATGGATGGGTGCTTCGATATGATGCATTATGGCCACTGCAACGCTCTGCGGCAGGCCCGTGCTCTTGGTGATCAGCTTGTTGTTGGTGTGGTTAGCGATGCGGAGATCATTGCTAACAAAGGCCCCCGGTTACCCCTCTCCACGAGAGGTCAGTGTGTTGCATTGCTTGCTGTTTCTAGTGCTTGGTTGACTTGAAACTGATCAAAGATGTGGCTAACTGTTATTGTGAAGGGCCAGCTTATAATATCTGTTTGAATTTTTTAATTGTTTGAATTGGTCAAGAAATTTGTAAGCAAATTGATGACTTTTAATAGTTCGTGTTATACTATGCTCTGTATGTTTCTGGAAAAAAGTAATGAAACTTGATTGATCTGATGCAGAAGCGGATTGGTTCCGTCGGTTTTATGTGTGCTGCTTTTCTCTTTTTAAGAATTTGATTGGAATCCACTGTTGCAGGTTGATAATGGTGAATGCATTGAAGTGGGTGGATGAAGTCATACCAGATGCACCTTATGCAATTACTGAAGATTTTATGTATAAGCTATTCAGTGAGTACCAAATAGATTACATCATACATGGGGATGATCCTTGTCTCCTTCCTGATGGAACTGATGCATATGCTCTTGCTAAGAAGGCTGGACGTTATAAGCAAATCAAGCGGACGGAAGGAGTTTCAAGCACTGACATTGTTGGTATTAAAGCTGCCCCGTTCCATAACTTTTTTTGCTTCAGTTGAACCTAGAACTCTTTCAAACAACAAGTTGCTGTTCGTTTATATGGTAGAATAAAACAATAATGGTTTAGAAATATATAAAAAGATTCATGTTTGACCTATTAATATAAAGTCAAAGAAGTTATGTTGAGATAAATTATTGAATATATACTTTTACTTCTTTCATTGTCATTTGGTATTGGTCTCCCTTGTCATTGATGCTAGAAAATTTTCCATGTTGTAAGCTATACACAGTAACTTGGTTTCAGATTTTTATGTTGATTTAGTCAGAAAGTTGATCATACAAGAGCACATGGTGATCCTTGCATCTAAATGATGTGTATTGGTGTTCAGAAAAAATATTTGCATCTTGGTTGTAGCAAATTGTAACATTTGGAAAGAATTAAGATGACAAACAATAAATGGGCAGGGGTCATATGCTAACAAGGTCAGTTTCCTGTTAATATATAGTATATAAGTAGTGAGTGACATAAAATTCTTAATGTTGGACGCTTTTGATGGGTTAATAAGTATCATGGCTTCAAAATTTTTTTAGCTTTAGTCACCTTGAACTTTGTAATAATTGCATTACCTATGTCGTTTATTTTTATAAATACATTTGATACTTTCTATATTGAAGTTGATAGAATTTATTTTCACTGATTCTGAGGTGGTTAATAACCAACAGGTCGAATGCTTCTCTGTGTGAGAGAGGTCAAATGCAGAGAATCCCAGTCACTCGTCATTACAGAGACAATTTAGTCATGGGCATGGCCATAAAATAGATGAAGGGGGCTCTGGAAGTGGAACTCGCATATCTCATTTTTTACCAACATCTCGAAGGATTGTGCAATTTTCAAATGGCAAGGTGCATCCTGCTATTTGGCGATATAATTTTGCTGAAAATTTTCCCATTATCTAGTATATTCGCATGTTTTATTGAGCATTTCTATTATACTGTATGTTATGTAAGAAACTATGAGGCAAGTATTTAACAAGGCGTTATTATTTTTGGCTTGAATGGTCATAAAAATAAAACTTCATTTAGTAATGCAATTTCAGTCTTTTAAACTGCACAATCCAGGTTTTGTGATGAAATAGCTTTTACTATTGGTTAAAGCAAGGTATTAGTTAAAGAATATAATGTTGTGTAATGTGTATCATGATGATGGTTTAAGTGTCTTTTCTCAATTTTCAGAATGAGAATGTTTCTTGTGATTTTGAGTGTTTGTTGTTTGAGTTGTAGGGACCAGGGCCAGATGCACGTATAGTTTACATTGCTGGTGCATTTGATCTTTTTCATGCTGGACACGTTGAGGTATTCATCAATACCTTTGCTGATTGCTTTCTGCAACAGCATACATGCCTTTATCTGTCTAATGTGATTTGTTGATGTACCCTGTGAGAAGTTTATGTTTTGGGCAAATTTTTGCATATTATACTTTTCTATTTTGAGTACTTTCTGCTGTTTTCAGATGCTGAAGCTGGCTCGAGGGCTTGGAGGTTTTCTTCTCGTTGGAATCCACACTGATCAAACTGTCAGGTTGTTGAAATCTTTGCTGGACAAAGGATTTTGATTAACCCATAATTGGTTATCAAAATTGGTTACAATTCTAGTGCTGTTTATTGAGTAAGACTGTAGTATGATATTTTGGACAAAGAGTCACATATTTTTGTCAATAAGCTATAAAATACGTAGTAGTAAGATTCTACCAATACGCTATATACTGGAGAAAAAGTCACACACTTCTATCAACTGATTCATTTTATAATTTTTTTGATATGTTAATTGAGCCTTAGTTTGTCAACAATGTTGGTCTGGCATGTGGGTCAAGGGCTTGTTGATCACTTCTAGTGATATAATCACATGTGTGGACATGGTTGATTGCTTAAAGTGGAATATGTTGGCAATGGATGAATGTCTTGATTGATTTACACTCCCTTCAGTGAGACGTTATCTAACTTTATGCTGTGGCAAACAGAAACGTAAAGTATAATGACGTGGCATGTGTAATGTTGCTGTCAGTGTTGTTTTTCAATGACTATTACAATAATTTTTTAAATATAAATTGAGGAGTGACAGTGCAAAACGTTAGTATTCATCATAACCAATTTTATTTGCAGATGGCTTAGTTACAAAGACTACCAATTTTATTCTTTTATAGTTTTTTAAAAGGACACAAGAACAACTTCTTCGAAGAATTTATTACTTTCCATCTTGTATGTAACTTGTGCAAAAAAAAAGTTTGTTTTATTTTTCTATATTTAAAAAATCCTCTTTGAATACCAAAGATTTCTTTTTACTAGTTGTAGACATGTATGGTGAGGATAATATTTGGTTGTGTGATATGTTCTAAATGAAACATGGGAGTGTCAATTTGCTATCTATGTTATTAATGAATGTATTGTTGGTGTTATATCAAAACAAACTGTACACAAGCATTTTGACTAGTAGGTTACTTCTTAAAGCTTTTTTTGTCCTCAATATCTTTATTTTTACTTGTTAATATAATCTTTTAGTTTTTGGGTGTGTATATACCAGATAATTGTTTTCTGCCTTGCCATTGTACATATTTATATTTATTTTTATTTATGCGGCACTTATTTAGGGGGTATATTTGTTATTTATTACAATGTTTGTCCATGCTTGCATACTTGCTCATGTTATTTTGGTGATTGATGCATCAGTGCTAATAGAGGCGCCCATCGCCCAATCATGAATCTGCATGAACGAAGTTTGAGTGTTCTTGCTTGTCGGTATGTCGATGAAGTCATTATTGGCGCTCCATGGGAGGTCTCCAAAGACATGGTTTGTGTTTTTCTTTTCATGTTTTAAGTAGTTTAGATATTTTTGTGGATATGCATAATCTTTATATTGCTTATTCATACTTTATCCTTGTTTATAATTTTTCAAAAAAAAAACAACTTATATAGATATTTTTCCCTGGAGTTTAGTCTCTACCTGGCTGAAGATGGTCATTTTACGTGCCACAATGTATGCTACTTTTTTGTGAACTTTCATTCGAAGTTTGCCATCAATTAAGGTTCTGTAGATTGAATGATCATTTAGGAAATTGCCACAAGTGAACCTCAATTATTATATAGTCAGCACACCCCTGAAGAGAATTAGCCATGCTGCAATATGTAGCTCTCTGCACTTAGTAAATCCTCTGTCTTGTTGAACATGCCTTTTTACTTCTGGCTGAATAATGATTTACTAGGAAATATGCAGTTTGCCTTTATGTAAATGCCAACAAGCCGTTGTGTTATAATAGGTCTTGATGATGACGTGTTGCTTGAGAATTATGTGCACATGGTGCTTAAATTGAAAGGAAAGACTTTAGAATTGATCATTGATACGATATAGGACAGAATGAGCTGGAGGGGAGGGATCAGTGGCCCTGACCAGGCAACCACAATTATTTGGGATTGGGTAGAAGAAAACAATAATAAAAAGAAGTTGCTTCACTTGAGAGTGGCCTGTGAAACCCCTGTTACTTCGATAAGGACGATATGGTGGCTTGGTTGGCCTTTTTATCTGCAAATTCCTTGTATGCCGGGGAATAATTTTTTGGATGGTAGTGGATTTTGCTTATTGCTTGTTGTGGGATTCTATCTTTAAGCTGGTGTTTTCTTCAATGCTTTCGAATGTGAGAAAGAGATCATGTCACTAAGCTAATGGAAAGAGATCATGTCACTAAGCTAATGGCATGTGTTTGGATCGTTAATGTTCTACATCTTTAAATATTTGACTCGTTTGTTTTGAAAAAAGTATCATGCACTTCAGCATGTCAACGTGTTTTAACAAGTTTGATTCAATTACGCAATAACAATTCTGTTTTCAGTCTGAACCTGCTTTGAATTGCTTTGCATGATAGTCAGTTCATAAAAATTCGTCTCTTGAACTGCTTGAAAAGGCTGATTCCCTGTATGGTCTTCTAAGAGTTCTTTAACATATTTTGCCATCCTTTGCCACCCTTTTATCTTGCTACAACTTGCATCTATGTCTTCCCCATCTTGCAAATTTCAGAAATAGTTTCCTTCATTTGATTCGTGAGGTCATGCTTTTCACAACTCAAGTGAAAAAAGTGTTGACGACTTTTAGCCTTTATTTTTTTCCCGCTGATTTTTGTTATTTCTTTATTTTTTGAACGTGATAATAGGAAGAGCATGCAATGACGAAAACTGTTAAGTACAAATGGAAGCTGAGAAAGCTCAGCAATGTTGTTCATCTTCCATGACTCTGATGCGTTGCTCTTTAGATACTGCTGTCAAAGTTCTGCTTTAGTACAATCAACTTAGGTTTTATAGTTGTTGAGTTAATCAGAAAAATCAATTAGGCAAACAAAATGGGTTTCTGCTTAGGCCACGCGTCATAAGCTTGGCTGTTTGTTTTGATCATCTCCAATTTTGTTAAGTCAGGTGCTACTGTCCTTTTCCTTTGGTATGGTTACACAGAGTTCAGTTTACCTCGTTTGAGATTCCATTTGGTTACTTTCTATGGCATGTCTGTAAAACAAGAAGTTGTTCATGGAAAATTCATTAAATAAGGTTAATCAGAAAGATTGCATCATATGATATATACTACACATAAAGGAATATGGAGGACGTATCATTTTAGTTCCGCCCTCACAGTTTGAATTGTTTGGGCTTGACTAAGTATAGTTTTTTTTTTATAGTCATCACTTGTTGTTGATTTGAAGTATTTTAGTAATGAGTATTTTTGTGAGTTATTTTTATATTTTATGCTTCTATTCATAATGAACTTGGGTAATTGTAATGTGTTTTGCATTTGATGACTATTTTAATTTTGATACTGTTATGACGTTAATTAATATGAGTTCAAAGTTGACAATTCAGGGAATGTTTGTTGAGGATATTGTGGTCTGATATGAAATAAACAAGTTTTTTGTGATGTTAAGGACCAGAGGTTACATATTATAATCACTATTTGTAGAGTTGAAGATTCTTAGTCAAGAGAGAATTCTGTATTTTTTTACTGATAAACCCCTTGTGCCATACTGACTGAATCTTCACTGCTGCAGATCACAACCTTTAACATTTCACTTGTTGTACATGGTACTGTTGCAGAAAATGATTTTTGGAAGGTATCCTTTTTAAAGTTATCTTAACTTCTGGAGTTATGCAAATTCACCAAGCTGTTTCTATTTTCTATTTTGTGGTCTTCTTACTACAAATCATTCTTTTATAGGGTAAAAAAATCCTTATGCCGTTCCTATGGAAATGGGCATATATCAGCAACTTGAAAGTCCTTTAGACATCACTACGACTACAATCATTAAGAGGATCGTAGCCAATCATGAAGCTTATCAGGTTTATTATGCTCCATTACGCGCTTTTATTCACATTTTTATAAAAGAGTTGTGTGATTATGTACTTGGTGATTATGAAGCAGCCAAATAGAAACTGCTGCCTGTGGTGGGTGTACAGGCCTGGGAAACATGGCTCTTATCACATAAATTTCCTGGATCAAAGTGTTGATTTTAGAGTCTAGGGGACTTTTATCTTTTAGTCCTATCATCTGGCTGATTTTTCTGTCCTTGAAACTTCAAATTTTTAAGCCGTGGTTGCACAGTCCAACTTTGGTACGCACTCAAAGAGGATTTCTAAATTCCTAACTACTCTTATCTTTATGTTCATAGCCGTAAATTATTCTTTTCAAGAATTAACTGTCAGTCGTTTGATCTTTTTTATTTATTTATTTCTGTCAAGGATTTCATCCCATTTTGCAGATAGTGTTGCCTATTTTCTTGGTTAAGGTTAATTGTGAATGGTTTGGTTTAATCGTGAAATCGTTCAGCAAGATGGACCCTGACCTAATTTACTGAAGGGTATCATGAAGGTTTAACCCACTTTTGTGTTCTTTGGAATGTGAGGTTTAACCAAGCTTGTCTTTGAATCTGACATCAAGCTTAAGCGTGGATTACATTATGTATAATCTCTCTCTTCAGTCTATGCCTTCAGATTGAAGATATTTGTTTTTATCCTCATATTGCAGAAAAGGAATGAAAAGAAGTCAGAAAGTGAGCAGAAGTACTATGAAGGAAAAACTTATGTCTCTGGCGACTAATGCCTTCAGATCTATTTTGCTTGGTATTCATCTCTTCTGGGAAACATTCCGCCATAGTTACATCTAACACTGGATACCATTTTTGGTCGAATAGAAGTCTGTTAACTATTGGAGCTAAATGCACTAGTTCATGTACAGAGGTAAAATTGTTGGGGAAAATTTTTCTGCATTAGTTTCCCCACTCTTAGGAGCTGGCGATTATTGTTTCTTATCTGATACCTTTGTTTTTGTTAACAATTTTCTAAACACAGGTTAGTCGATAAGTGGTTATTAATTGAAAAGAAACAGTTTTCACGACCTTACGGTCGTGCCTTAAGCCTTTTTGTTCAAGTCTATGAATCTATAACGCCTGTCTTAGGAGAAACATAGTACTTACCCCACTGTTTGCAAAATGAACTTTGATCTTGTCTAGGCGACATAAATCGCAATTGGTATATGAAGTTCATCTCTGTCGGTTAAGTAAATTTTATCATGAAGTTAGAATGCAGCAAAATAGGAAGATGTGTAGGTTTCTTTTCTTCTAGTTAATGTTCTTATGTTGTGTGCTCAAATATCCAACAAGCTAGTGCTCCTAGAGCATCTTAATGTTATTTTGGGTCCTCAATGGCAGTGGCTTATAGTCCCTCCTGGTTTGACATGGTTGCAGCTTATGAATAGAACATGCTCATGTCCCGACTTGAATCAAGGGGGTAGGAATGGTGGTGAGTATAGTTTATCAGTTTTGAAGACTGACAATTTTAGTTGATTTTTATCATACCTTATCAACCCTAAAAGGGCGTGGTAAGGTTCATATATGCTTCACTAATGTGGAAGTTCATATGCTCTATACTAATTAAGTAATACAATAGTATTTTTTGATAATAATAATTTTGTGCATGGCATAATTAGTAAATTGTTTTTCTTCTTCTTATTATTATTTTTTAACTAAAAGAGGATTAATGTAATTTCACATATCCAAAATACATAATCTCCCCAGATTTGCAAGACAATGAGCGACAGTGTTTAAGGAGTGAGCAACCCATTAAGGTTTGCTTTAATGTTACAAAATAATTCCCGACAATCATTTGCCAGAGAATAGTTTTCCCACTTAATACATTCTACTTGATCTACAAAAAACATACATATGTGTAAGCTGTCTGAAAAACAAAACATTTGATGGATTAGCATCTGTAGCATTAATAATTTTTCACTGTACCAAATTGTCTTTGGTAGGCAGGATATTTCTAGCTATCTTCCAACCAAACAGAAGTAATCTGGGTGCAATTTTTATTTTCCACCATTTATGCCAGGTAATTGCAAGAGATGCTCCATGCATGAGTTCCTCAGTAATAACACTGTAAGCTTTCTTGACGGAGACCTGTCCATTACTAGACATAATATAAAAAAGCTTATCAATTTTGTTACTTTGAGGAGGAAGAGCCAATATGCATTTTGCATCATCACGGTGAAACGTACAGTTGATAAGTTGAGAATTCCACCTATCATTTCTGAAACTCAAAGAGGAGAATGGTACCAAGGGTTGATTCTTGGGATCATATCAAGAACACCTGGTACCCATGGATCTAATCCAATGCGTATAGATTTTTCAGAACCTACGCTCCAACAAATCTTATTCTGGAAATGCTTCATTCCTACCATAACACCTTACCAAATTGGAGAATCCATTGCAGATTTCTTACAATTCCACCATCCTTGAGATCTTTCATATGTTGCTTTAAAAATTTTGGTGAGAAGGCTATGCGGATTTTCCATAGTTAGCCATGCCAATTTTGAGAGAAGAGCAATAATATTCATATCAGTAAAGTTTCGAATTCCAAGCCCCCCTTGAGATTTTGGCGGACAGATTTTATTCCAAGAGATTAATCTACAGAACCTCTTGACTCTTTAAGTTCCACCAAAAGTTGGATTGCAGGGAGTTCAGCTGTCGTGCAATGCTTTTAGGAATCTTGTATGCACTCATCAAATAGTTTGCCATCAAACTTGTGATGGATTGTATAAGGCATGTTCTTCCCGCTTGGGACAACTGCAAGGAATCCCAGGTTTTTAACCTGTTCTGGAGTTTTTCAATCAATCTTTGGAACCAACAGAGTTTTCTTTTACCCCAGAAAAGAGGCATGCCCAAATATAAATCTCCATTTCTCCTACGCGACATTTTCAGAATTGATAGCATGTTATTTTTCCGTTCATGAGATAGATGATTGGATAGCAGACAACTAGATTTATGAATATTTACCTTTTGCCCTGATAAGCTTTCATAGTCATTGAGTATGTGAACAACATTTTCCAAATCCTTGGTGTCAGCTTTAGTAAAACTAAAAGATCATCAGCAAAGAGAAGTTGTGAAATGGATGGGGCAGACTTGGCTACACGGGTGCTTTACTCTTTGCAGATTCCTCCACCCGCAGGTTACTTTGAAACAGTGCTGGAGAGGATATAATAAGCTGCACTTTTTTCAGAAGAAGAGGCATCCATATCTTGCTTGGACAAGCTAGAAGAATGATGGGTCACAATCTTATCCCTCCTATCGTTCTTATTTGCCTTAAAAGCTTTTAACCAATGCCCATGACGATGAATGCCCCCTTCATTACTGCATGGTCTTCTTCTTCTTCTGACAGTGGCGGTCCCTGATAATCTGGACAATTAGTCATCCGATGTTACACTTTCCCACAGTAATGACAAATTGTTCGAAGCATTTCATATTTATATTTCCCCCCAACAAGTTGTCCAAGATCATTCCTCATGAATTTAAAATATGGAATAGGATGCTGCCAAGGAACAACAACATTGGCTCTAACAATATCATTTGCAACATGAAAGTTTTTAACACTTGGGTGAATCAGGGGAGGGATCTTAGCAGCTTCAAGCTGCAGTAGCATTCTGGCACTTAAAAGCTTGAGTCCATAAATTTGATGTCAGGCCTTTTGGGCCTTCAAAGATACTTGCAATAAGTGTCACGAGCTTCTCTTAATCTAAAAGTTAATTTACAACTCACCAACATCATTTACAACCGATATGGGATAAATCCAATAACTCCCCCATCATACGGCACTCACATATCACATATCCTAAAATCACTCACATATCACATATCATCATCAGGATACTAGGTAAACTCCCCTCCCCCTCCCCTCCCCTCCCCTCAAATCATTAGGATACTACTTCTTGGGTACAAATCATCCGGATACTACTTCTTGGGCCTTTCAGGCCCCGGGATACCACTTTTTGAGCCTTTTGGGCCCTAAGTAAACTCTAATATTATTGTTGGGCTGTTTAGGTTCTCAAAAAAGATATACAATAGGTGTGACGGGCTTATCTTAATCTAAAAATTAATTTAAAGAATAAGACTTTCCCGTTAACTTATATACAACTCGCTAACACCATCACGACCTATGCGAGATAAACCTAACATTTAAACCCAACGGTAAATAAAACTTTTTGGTGCAAACTCTTCTTATGAGCAGTGTGAGTCCCATTTCTCCACAGCCAAAAGAGACTTACATATAATAAATGGTTGACGCAGCGGGAACTGATGAACATCTTCCTCCTTAAACTTCAAGAGAAAACAGTGAGAAGGCCGACGCTCTATTGCCAAATCATCTTCAGATAATCCAATAGCCGACCGAATAGATGAGATAACAGCACTCATAGGATTTTGGGGGAGAAGGCGGCAACTTTCCCAAGTAGAAAACTCTCCAAGACTCTTGCAGACTCTTTTCAACCTCAGGATAGAAGGATTCAAATAAAGGGTCAGTAGATACTTGAGCAACCGATAATTTTTGAAGACGAAGAAAAACATCACGAGGTAAACCCTCAAAGGGATCCATGGCAGATGCACCAAGGCAGGCAACAAAGCTAGAGCTAGCTATGGAGTAAGAGAGATGAGGAGAGAATGGAAAGAAGAAGAAAAGTAGTAAGAGAAGGAGAGACTCAGTAGTTTACTTTACAGGAATGGAGGAGAGGAGAGAATGGCTGTAAGGAAACCCTACCTCCATGAAGCACTGAGTTAACTCCAGATTATTATTATTATTACTTTTTTTTTTTAAAAACTAAAGATAAGTTCAGAAACCTTTTCATAATTACGTTGGTTAGCCATTGATGCTTTGTGAAACTTGTTTAAAGAAGTCCCTAATTTGTCACATACTTCTAGTAATAGTAAATGATTCATAGAGGCTTTTGGTTTAAAAGAAAAGAGTATTATAAAAAACTTTAATATTAAATGTCTTAATCTATATTTTTTTGTTATAATAATTATAGCAAGTTAATTATAGGAAGTAGGAGCGTGCATTGTATCGGCCGATTCTACTCGGAATCGGGTGATTTAAATCAAATTGGAGGTAATCCTCATTAAAAATAGGGTAAATCGGTCTTCGTAAAAATTGGTCTGTGAATTGGCCCATTTAAGTTGATTTTATCTAATTTGAGCCGATTCCAAAATTGGTAGATTTAAACCGATTCTAGATGGAGGGGGGGGGCAAGGGACGGGGCGGCGAGGGCAACGACGGGGGGCGGGGCAGATTGGGTGGGGGTGGCGGCTAGGTGCACAGGGGACAAGAGGGGCCAGTGGGGAAGGAGGTGGTAGGGCGGGGATTGAGCGTGGCCGACGGCGTGGTTGGGGGGGGGGGTTGCAGCAACAACGGCAATTGATGGAGGTGAAAGAGGGGCGGACATTGGGGAGAGAGAATCAGAGGAAAGAAGTAGCAGGTGGCATTCACGTAATTAAAAGTTGACTCGACTCCGATTCTATCGAAAATAATAACTAACTCCAAATAATTCAAAAAAAAAATCCAAAAAAATGAAATA